>CM076582.1:1082612964-1082872571 GCA_034641835.2 Pinus albicaulis
AATTAATTGTAATTTTTCTCATTGGCCTTGATGCCATCCTGTACAGCTCCATTCTTATTTTAATACCCAAGAGGTGATTTTTGAAATACTTTCATATCTAGTTTTCATATCTGGATTTCACATTTCAAGTTGACAATATAACAGATAAGTTGACAATTTTTTCAAATGCAAATCTAGATAAAAGCATGGCTGTCTTTGTCAATGATTTTTGGAATACCTCTTATCGTCTAAATTATTAAAATATGAGTTCTGATTTGTTGCATTGTTTGTCAAACCACCTTTTTTGTTGCAGTATTTGTAAAAACCAAAGTTTGATAATATAAGTTTATTAATGTCCAGCAAATGATCAAAGGAGTATGTCAATGGGAAGACCAAGGGTTAGCTCAACTGGTTTTTTTTCATGTTGTTGGGCATCTGCCTAGTTCAACCCTCCTGGTTAGGCACACTAGTCTATGACTTTAGCGAACAGGGTTACTAGGGATGCCATCCACAAACATGAGGAAGCATCTCTTGGGTTTCCCCACAAGGTTTTCCTTGGGGAAAATGTTAGGTCAATGGGATTATAAGAGTACATCACTAGCCAAAATACAATGTGGAAGTGTGGAAGTGTGGACTATAAAGATGCTAAAAATCATATCAAAACAGATTTTTAATTGTGCTAGAAGCAGAACAACAAGAGAAGATAAGAAAGTACATGACTCGGAGTGGAGATAAAGTAATTACAAGAAAAAGATAATATGTATGATATCTGAGGACCAAAGGAACTTTAGTTTGAACTAGTCATGGTATGCTAGTGCTGACAGGTGAGGACGAGCAATTAGATCAAGGGGGGTCTCCCTGCTAGAGTCCTCAATGACCGCAAAATTTTTTTTGGACTAGTGGATGATGTCCTTTGGAGTGTGTCTGGGACTGATAGGGCTCTACAGTATGATCCTTGTGGGAAGCCCAAATTTGAGCAAGCTCTCCTAACATCCAGGCATGGAAAAATTCTCCTGATGGATGGTTGGCTGTGTGGATTTGGGGGCACCCAGCTCCAAGGCCTTGTCGAGTTGTCTACTAAATTGTCTTGTTGGTAAAATGGTGTGCACGTGTGGCCTGGAACAACAACTCCATAAGGACCTTGTGAGGTAAGTGACTAGTCCACTCCTTTCCCATATGGGAAGGGGATATTGAGAAATATATGCACAGATCGACAAAATAATTGTATTAGCGCTGAGAACTCTATTATCACAGTGGTTTGTGAAGCTTTCCAATGAATGAACAAAATGTATTTCATTCTGAAAGTACCCTATAATATATTCTACTATCCTATTATCAACTATATAATTTAGTTTAACTAATTATATAAATGGATGCAAATTAATGCTTATTTAGAGTCTTGTTGATCAAAATAATAGTTTATTGCACCTATATTTTATAGTATTATAGTATTTTGGTATTAAAAATAATATCTTCTAAAATTTGGGTTTCGAAAATTGTTGATAACTTCTTGACTGAAGTGCTTGAGTCTCTCCAAGGAGATGCAATGAGTCACAAATCAATCAAAGTAAGGCAGCAAGCTTCACATTAACAAATCAGCCATATCTTCATCTTCTACTAGCTTCTTAACAACTGAAACTGAAAGGTGTTACTCAGAAAATAACCTTACTAGGGCGGGCACTCGAAGTCCCCCGAAGCTAAGGGTGAAACCAGAAATAACCTTACCAGGGCAGGCACTCGAAGTCCCCCGAGGCTAAAGGTGAGATCTCCGACCGGAGACACTCGGTTGCACTAAACAGTGCTGCAGACCGACTAAACAACCGGCGTGCTGAAGCAGACAGAAGTCTAGCTCTCAATATCAATATAGAATAATGCATGTCCCAATGAGGTGAGAACCCCTCCTTTTATAATGCCAAACTCCCTCCAAAACTTAACTGCGTCCTTACTCTCCTTTGACCTGCGCAGTTAACCTTGGGTCAGCCTGATGCCTCCCCATCATACTCATGTGGACCCCCAAGGCCCCCTCTCTAAGTTACAACGTCAATCAACTAGGAAAAGAACACTTTATTTATAAAGTGAGGTGACTAAAGTGAGGTGACCCCTCTTATTTCTTACTTTATTTATTATTTCTAGCTAAAGCGGCAAAATAAAGCAAAAATGAAATATTCCAATTAGCAAAGCTAATTGGGAATATTACAGTCTCCCCCGGCAAAACGTTGCTTGTCCTCAAGCAACTGAAATGATGGATGCTGTAAAGTCTGCTTGCTCTCCCAAGTGGCATCCTCATCCGGCAAAAATTGCTTGTTCTCAAGCAATGCTTGAACAAGCCTACTCTCTGGCTGATGCTCCCTGCCAATACTGCAAAATGTGCCTGGGTCCCACTGAAACCTCTCTGTCTCCTGCATCACCATGATATGAAGGGATATCTCAATGCCAGGATCCCAAACTGGCCTCTCATGGTACCAGCCAATCAATAGTCCTCCTGGATCCCATCGCCACTGTGGCCAATAATCACACAAGTCCCATGACTCGAACTGCTCACTGCCTCTGGCTATGACTAAAGACCATGACCGCTGCTGCTCTGCATCTATGACTGTGTAAGCTGGCCCATCAACTGTGAACCAACTCGTCACCTCTCTCCAATCAAGGCATGGAGTTGAAAATATAATGAGGAATATCTCCCTCCTGTGGATCCTCCATCTCCAAGCAATCACCCAGACAAAATGAGCCACCTCCCAACAAGGCAACTCCTGAAAATCTCCTTCCACCTCAAGCTCTGGTAATGAAGGTGGGCTGAAAATATGAATTTGGCAAGCATCATAGCTTACCCCATGCTGTCCTTCTCTCCACTCATGACAAGCGTAGAGTCTATGCTGATCCTGGGCTGCAAAATTATTGCCCTCCAATGGCAAAGTGAAAAACCATCCACCATAGAAGGTGCCTCTATCAATGAAGAACAAGCTGGCCCAAAACAACCCATCCATGAAGAATATGACATGGTCATCATGGATCACCCTAATGAGATGTTTGCTGAAGGTTCTACATGAGGATACATAATGCAAACAATCTCTCACAAGGATACAACGTAGTCTCATCCATTGCAACTTCAGAAAATTACATGGCAAGCAATGTACAAGATTCATCACATCTACTAATGGATAGTAAATGGCTGAATATGACAACAACATAAGGCCAAACACTTGCCCATAGCTGTACAATGGATGTATATCAATCTCATGGCCCACCTCAAAAGAGAACACATATGTAGTAGTGGTGGCCATGCCTCCTCCCATGCTCCTATTAGAACATGTAGTGCAGAAAATACTCAAAGACACATCCAGCTCCTGTGTCCCTCTCATAATCAAGCCTCCCATATAAATCTGATCTATATCAGCAAATGGAGACATGATCAGCAACAAAATGAAGGAAACGCTGAAGGTTACATGTGATGAAAAGAGGTACCAACAGCTGCCCCAACAAGTACAGCGCAGTTTTACAAGTTGCTGCTTGATAAGAGTACAAGGCAAAATGTTCATGTTAAACATGCATGTCTTCATATAATACATGATATAGTGCTGCAAATGAATATACATGAGGTGATAAAACACTTTCCCAAAGCCATAAAAGATATGGTTGCCTCCCTCATGTAGATTGGCCCAATAAAACTCACGGAGCAACATGACAAGCTTGCCCCCTTGTGAATCAATGCACTGCATAAGAGTGTGCAAATCAATGAATGTATAGGCAAACTCCTCACCATATGTTGGAAGTAAGATGGTACATGGATCCATAAATGAGTCCTCCATATAGTTCTGGCATGATATGAAGAAGAATGAACCATGTGCTACAGGAAGATAATCCTCCTTATGCTTGGAAATCCAAGTTAAGAAGAATATGCCATAGTGATAAATGTCTCTATCATCATTACCTCCTCTTTGTTCATCAAGTGCAACAAGTATGAAGTGATCCTGGGACTTATGGGTTATAGATCCACCATATCTCTGTTGCGCACACTTCATCCATAATGTCCTGATCCAAGGTGACAACGCTGTGAGCTCATGCAAATAAGCTCCTGTCAATACAAGACTCTGTTCTTTGACATGCCCCTTGTCAAAGGCTTCTCCAATAATGCTACAACAAGTGCGGAATACTTCCCAAGATGGAAGTGCTTCCAAGCCATCCTCAAGGATCAAAGAGATAGTGCCATCCCCTCTTCCTCCATCATACAACTCATGTGATGAAGACACAATGAATGATAGGAGTAACACATCAACACCATGCATCCATATTCTACGCTGCTCAATGATGCAAGTATCCATACATCTTTCCCCCATCCTCCTACTCTTAAGAAGAGTGTTTGCCAAGTGATGGCCAAACTCTTTCAAGAGTAACCAGCGCAGCCAAGCCTCCTGCTGCCTTGTGTCATAGATCTGCAAGTAGCCCCCTAGCTCCTTGCTCATCAACCGCGTCCACTCAATTACTTGTGGATGCCTTCTTCTTCTCCTCATCCTGGTATTCCTCCCATGAGGGCTACCATCCTCCCAAATCAAGTTTCTGAATTTGCACTCCATGGGATCTTGAAATATAAACTTCTCAAGGATCAATGAGACCCTATCAAGAATCAAATAGGTGGTAGGCAAAAACCTCCCATCATGATGTGTATGGCTCAAGGGATGTCCAACACAAGCATGAGAGATGTTATCCATCCGAAGATGTTCTCCATCTTCTATCTGCGCTTGTGAGAAGGGAACCAAATCATTGTGTTCCATAGCCCGCTCCACCGAGTACCAACTCAAAATCTCTCTCCATCCAATCTCAACATATGGATGCTGTACCCTGTACAACTCTGATCGTCTCATACCGCTATCCAAGTCAACATATGAGATCTGACTAGGTGGCTCTACCTCTCTCTCTCCAACGGAAAGAGATGACTCAACAGCACCGCCAGTCCCATCCATGCATACCTGAAGGGGAATGATCTGACGCTCCAATGTGCCCTCTGGTTGTACCATCAGGGAATCCAGCTGGTCCCCAATGCTGACCAACTTGGCTGCCGACTTGGCACAAGTCACTCTCATACCCTCCAGCTCCTGGTCCTGCAACAAAAGGGTCTCCCGTACTGACGCGGCCTTCTCTCTCAAAACTCGAAGGTCTGTCCGAAGCCGATGATACTGCTGTCTGCGACCATCATCCAATACCTCTGTACCTGCTATTACCTCATCGAAGGCGGACACATCTCCTGACACCTTACCCATCGGTTGTGTGCTGCTACCACCCGAAGACTCGGACATGGCTCCAGTCATCACCTCAGTGGATGGCTCTACCGGGGTAGGCTCTACCTCCACTATGATATCAACCGGCACGGTCAAGGAGGTCTCCAATGATGGTGAGTCCTGTGTCACACTAGGTGTAACCTCGGGCTCCCTGCAATCCTGTGTGTCCTCTTCCTCCAAGTGTGAGGTAACCATTTTAATGGTTTCCCTCTCCGATACTCGGTCAAGCTGGGAAGAGGTATCCAACTTGTCCACTGTGCGCTGTAAGCCCCTATCATGTGAGTGCTTGTTCCCTCTGCGAAAGTTGCGAGGTCTACTATCACGCTGGAGCTGATCATAATCTCTACTCGCGGTGCGGTGGTAGTCTCTACCATGATGATGCCGGTGCCCCTGGTGTTGATCATAGAGTCTAATGCCATACTGGTACAGGATATATCTCTCGAAGGGGAAAGCATCCATGAATCCCTGTCCGAAAGCCTGATACTCTGCAAGAATGTCAGCCATCCGAGCCGGATCTACCTCTCGCTGTACTGTTATTCCTGTGTCCTCTGGCAAGAATGTGGGCATAGTGGGACGTGTGGGTGCACATGAATCCATATGCCGAGGGGCATCATGCCGAACGATCTGAAAACCCCTAGGGAGTTCTCTCTGCCTGGCCTCTATGGCTGAGAGCCTCTGTGATGCCTCCTGGATGTGACGGAGGAGTGCATCCAGTTTCCTATGTACGTCTGCCATCGGGTCCCACTGCTCTGGGTCCCTCACAGGCTCCTCAGAAACCGCACGGCTGCTGCAAAACCATACCGCTGCTTAACTTTGACCTCCGATTTACCCATTGAAAACTACTCAGAAGATTCCAGGAATTTGGGAAGGTGATCCTTGTCCAAAACCCAGAAAACGTTTCTCCTAATTCCAAACTTCAAAATTTGACCCTTTTTATTTTGGCCCTTTTTCCAACTGCGTTTCTGGTATTGCAACTGCTATTGCTCTATATGATCTCTTTTCTGATGTCATAGACCACAGGCTGAGCCAGAATTAGGCTCTGATACCACTGTAATATCCCCAAAGGGAAATAACCAGTAATAAACAGAAATATGCCAGACAGATATAGAAAATACAATGATGAACCAGATCATGGAACCAATACACATAGAATACCAGAAAACTGAGCCATTTTATTAATCTGAAAGTACATAGAGAGGAGTACAAGAAAATCAGAATGAGTGCACCTATCCTTGCCCTAGGCAAGTGGAGACCCTCTCAGACAAATAATGGCTGCAACAAGGACAGCGTCCTAGCTGCTCTGAAGACTGAAGTTGGACTGCGCTGCAACTACGAGCTGAAGACTGGAAGATATCTGATATCAATACTCCAAACCCTCACCAATGGAAAACGCTGTCTCTGCTAGTGACAGCGCTGAAACAGGTGTAGTGCTGGTCACCAAACCCTCCAGATGAAGAGCTCCACTCCTCAAGGCCAAAAACGCTGTCAAGCCCTACTCATATGACCCTACTCATCAGATCAGCGTCCTATCCCTCCAGATCTGCGTCCTCCTGTGTCAGATCTACTGCTATCTCTTCAGATCTATGCTAGATCTGCCAATGTCTCTTCAGATCTGCAACCTCAAAGGCTGGATCTGATGCTATCTCTTCAGATCTAGGCTGGATCTGCCAATATCTCCTCAGATCTGCAATCTCCCAAGCTGGATCTAATGCTACCCCTCCAGATCTGCAACCTACAGAACCAGATCTGCAAATATCTGCTCAGATCTACACCCCAAGGTCAGATCTAACAATGTTCCTTCGCATCTCCGTCTCTCTCTCGTCGAACAGTCATTGCCCTCACTTCCGTGATCGATCCGCGTCCTCTCCTCCCCGGGAATCCGTTTCCTCGTTTCCGAATCGGATCACGTCCTCCTGGAATGCCCTCACTGGGCCGAATCAAGGCCTTCTTCCCCTTGGAACAACGTCCTCCTCTTTCCAGATCTGCGCAGCCACAAGAGGGCTTCTTCCTCTCCACTTCTCCTGCTGGAAAGTGCTACCAAATCCCACTGAAACTGAAAGGTGTTACTCAGAAAATAACCTTACTAGGGCGGGCACTCGAAGTCCCCCGAAGCTAAGGGTGAAACCAGAAATAACCTTACCAGGGCAGGCACTCGAAGTCCCCCGAGGCTAAAGGTGAGATCTCCGACCGGAGACACTCGGTTGCACTAAACAGTGCTGCAGACCGACTAAACAACCGGCGTGCTGAAGCAGACAGAAGTCTAGCTCTCAATATCAATATAGAATAATGCATGTCCCAATGAGGTGAGAACCCCTCCTTTTATAATGCCAAACTCCCTCCAAAACTTAACTGCGTCCTTACTCTCCTTTGACCTGCGCAGTTAACCTTGGGTCAGCCTGATGCCTCCCCATCATACTCATGTGGACCCCCAAGGCCCCTTCTCTAAGTTATAACGTCAATCAACTGGGAAAAGAACACTTTATTTATAAAGTGAGGTGACTAAAGTGAGGTGACCCCTCTTATTTCTCACTTTATTTATTATTTCTAGCTAAAGCGGCAAAATAAAGCAAAAATGAAATATTCCAATTAGCAAAGCTAATTGGGAATATTACAAAATGGACTCCCAACATAGTCGACAAGGGGTTGGCCCCTTGTTTTCCAAGCAAGAACCTGTGGTGCTCCCAAGTGGGTGGGGGGGCACAAGGACATCCTCATGGGTCTCCAAGTGGATCAAAAATGCCTGTAGACCATCTGTAAGGGCTAGGATGGTGATGTAAGCCCTTCCTCTGCAATGAGAGACATCCTTTAGACCCTGGAACATCTTCCAAGTGTATGGTGCAAGTGTGGAGTCGGCTGGGCATGGTGAACCAGATGCATCATCCTCATCCAAAAAAGTGGAACACGAGCAATCAGCGATCGGTGCTAGGGATCCATGAAGTAATATTTGCTATGTTGAAGGCCCATGGCTCTCAACGCTCACCCTACAAGTGCCAATGTGGTCCTCTAGAGGGCTAGGACCCCGTATAGGGAGACCAAGCCCCAAGTGAAGACCCACCTGCAATCTTGTATAAGATCCAATGTGTCCCCTTGCCCTTTAATAAAACAAGTCATTAGAATACTCAAGTAATAAAGCTTACAAGTCATGCGATCAATGGGGCACTTCATGGTGGCATGCCCTTCCATGGTGGGCTTTGGCATGTACAATTGTCTCCAAGCTCAATAGGGGGTTAACCAAGGACCCTATTAAAAGGTTTGAACCTCTAATGGGGGTGACATGTCCATGGTACATCCTTTAAGTGGTAGATGGAAAATGATATAATAATGGAATGAAGTGGGGATCAGGGGAATCAACCAGACCACATGTCAAGGTTCATGGTTAGCTATAATAAGGGAAGCCTACACCTGGGAATGTGAGTGTAGGAGGGAGAAAATCGTGGTTCATGAGTTATCCAGACCTTTGTTTTTCAGCCCTTCTTCATATGCATTTTGACTTTTATTGATTTTTCTTCATAACTGCTCGAAGCTCCAAGGGATGTGAGCATGATGTGTAATATGGAGTAGTGGATACCCCATTAAGTAGGGTGGTTCATCGCCCATCGGGGGTTGGGACAATCATGGGTTCCCTAATGATAGAGGGGACTCATCTAGGGCCCAGAGGAACTAGAGTGATGGCCATGGATAAGGGGTAGAGCTCATGTTTGGATTTTTCCCATGCACTAAATTTGTATGTCTTGGCTATCTTTTGCATTTTGTGGTGCATTTCCTGTTGAGAGTGGCCAAATTATGCTTTTTCTTTTCTTTTTAGCTGCATCAACATCTCGGGCATCATTCCAAACCCGACCCAAGGTATGGACAAGGGGATGGGGAGACTAACCTTATGTGGACCAAGTGGACACATGTGGAACCAGATGGGAAAATAGATGAATGGGGCTAAAATTAGTGGAACGAGAGTGGATGTAGGTGGCATTGGGAAGCGGGACCATGCAACCAAAATCGGGATTTCCCATGTAGTGCCAACCCAGAAGCCAAATGGTTATTAAATGAGATCCCATGGGACTAGGATACCAGGGTAACCACGGAATCAGGAAGTGGAGACAAGAAGACAAGCCTAACCCACTCTTTCTGCCAAATCCCCCCACCAATTCATGCCCAAAAGTGCCAATGAAAGTAAACAAAATTACTCAACAAAACTAATGAAAACCCATACCTTTGGGATCAGGAGGCACACCTTCAAACATACATTCATAACAGATGGGCGAGGGACCACATATTTGTCTCAGGTGGCGGAGAAAATGGCACATCGAGCTATCTGGGGGTTGCAATGGGCTGTTGGCTACTGGCTAAGGACCATCTAGGAGAAAATATTTCATCTGTGCATACTACCCTTAGGTGGTGGGTAACATCTGGTTCCAACTGGGACATGAGCTATCGAAAAAGTGTGCGGTGTTGATTTTTGTAGCATCGGAAAGTGATCTAAGTCTCAAAATTGGTGAGGAGGCTTAGACACCAGTATTCCAAAGAACCCAGAAACTGTTTGTGGAAATTCCACTCGGTTCATGTTTTATTAAAATAATTAATTATTTTATTGGAGACCTTAAGTCTAAACTTAGGGAAATTAAATAATTAATGGGTATTAATAAAATAGAGTGTGAATCTTCTAGAGAACAAAGATCAAATCAAGTTTTATTCTTAGCAATTGATTAGACTTCTAATCTGGGTCGTTGATTCATCAACGAGAAGATTATAAAAGAAGGCTTGAGAGTCATTTGGAAAGCAAGCTGGGCAAGTGTTTAGTAACCCAAGGGAAGTCAACTCTGAAGGAATAGAATTCGATTTCCGAGGGAGCATTGCAGGGTGAAGGAAGCAGAGGGTTGTAGGAGTGACGGGGTTCGAGGGAAGGAGGCAACAGAAGATCAAAGAAGCAATACGCAGGAGCAAAGCAGTAGCCTCACGCAGTGGTGGCGCAGGCTACGCTGGCTCTGCGTAGAGGGCCACACAGGAGAGAATCAGAGTGACGCAGGGAGGGCTGGTGACTCCCTTAGGTGTCAGAAATTCTTCTGGATACTGAAGAAGAATTCTCTGAAGTGTATCTCAAGAATTCTTCACAATTGTTTCTGTCAGATTTTACGTGTAAAGATTTCTCTACTGAAGAATAATATAAACCCTCATCTACTGCATCGGTTTTCCCACATTGGGTTTTTCGGGGACAATTGTCCAAAAATAGTTGTGTTTATGTGATTGATTCTTATGCTTGTATTTTCTACTGTTCTATTCTCTACATATACATGAGTGATTGCTGCAGTAGTGTTTATTTCAAAATTTACTGAATAATTCTGTAAATAACTTACTGTAAGTAGGAGAAGTAAATCTATCGCTGCAGTAGTATTTCAAGATTGAAATTTTCACATGGTTTCAGAGCTGAGATTGAGTAATAGGAGTGGAGACTCTACAATGGAACAAAGATCAGAAGTTGCTGCAACAACAACTCGAAAGGGTTCACGCAGTTCCCCAGAGAAGAGGGAAAGCATGAAAGAGCAGATGGATGACGACGGTTTTGTTCTGGCATCCAGATTGGAAGAAGAATTTTCTTGTGTGTCAAGCTTTGTTTCTTAAGAGATTTGGTATATTGACAGTGGAGCTTCTACTCATATGACGGGAGTACGAGAATGTTTCTCAAGCTACCAAGAAGAGCAGATGAATTTTAAAATCACAATGGGAAATAAGGCGAAATGTACCCCTGTTGGAAGAGGTACCATAATGTTTCAAACAAAAGCTGGTAATAAGCTTCTGAGCACCAATGTGCTGCAGGTGCCTGGTTTGGTGATGAACTTACTCTCTGTGTCGCAACTTCAAAACAAAGGTTATGCCATTTACTTCAGTGGCAAAAGAGTATACGTCAAACAACCGAGTTGGAAGAAGAAGGCACAAATCAGAGTCAGGAGCAATACACTCTACAAGTTACAGCTCGAATCCCTAATGGCACTGACATGCAGCATTGATGAAAAGGATTTGAATGAACTATGGCACAAGAGAATGGGGCACTTACACCATGGGGCGTTAAGAATTCTCAAGAAGTCTGTCACGGGAGTTCCAGAACTGAGCACCAAGCGAGACATTGTCTGCAGAGGGTTCATATTGGGGAAGTATGTCAAGGCAGCATACCATAGAAGCAACAATAGGGCTAAGAGTGTGTTGGGCTTAATACACTCGGAAATATGCGGACCAATGTCCACTAGAGCTCTTAGTGGTGCCAAATATTTCATCACCTTTATTGATGACCATTCTAGGAAGACTTGGATCTACTTTCTGAAGACCAAGGACGAAGTCTTTGATTGATTCAAGGAGTTTAAAGCTCTGGTGGAGAATCTGACAGGAAAGTGGATAAAGACACTGCGATCAGACAATGGTAGAGAATACATCGATAAAGACTTCACAGAGTTCTGCGCAAGGGAAGGCATCAAAAAAGAGTGGACCACTCCGTATAATCCAGAGCAGAATGGAATTGCAGAGAGAAAGAATAGAACTATTGTCGAGGCTGCAAGGGCAATGTTGTATGATCAAGACAGGCCCAAATTCCTGTGGGTTGAAGCTTGTAATACAACTGTCTGTACAGAACAGGATTCTTCACAGTGCGTCGGGTAAGATCACTCCAGAAAGTGTCTTCACTGGTAGGAAGCCAAAGGTGAGCCACTTTAGGATCTTTGGCAGTGCGACATATTGCCATGTACCCAACGAGAAGAGGAAGAAACTGGATGAGAATACAGAAAAGGGATATCTGGTGGGATATAGTGAGAATGCAAATGCTTACCGCATCTACATTTTTGAGAGGAGGAATATTATAGTACGGCGTGATGTGAAGTTCATGGAGGAAAGGGCCTTCAGGAAATCTTGAGAGATTCCTTCTGCTACGTAGTATGAGGCGGATCCGCTAGTCCAACCACAATGACCTGCGGAGGGTAACATGAGTACTTCTCCAAGGGATACATCTTCCGAGGAGTTGCAGGAAGGAGAGAAGGTAGATCCACCCACTACCAGTGGTAGGACGAGCAAGGGAATTACGACAAATTCTGAGGGACGCAGAGGAGTTTGTCGGAGCCCCCAAAAATGAGAAGAGGCAGCATAGGCAACCTGACTGGTACCAAGCCTTGGTAGGCTAGGTTGGGGAACCCTCTAGTTTTCAAGAGGCAACTCAACATCAGGTGTGGGTAGATGCGATGGTGGAAGAATACAACTCCATCATGCCAAATGACGTCTAGGAAGTGGTTCCTAGGCCTCAGGACTGATCAGTTGTGGGTTCAAGATGGATCTACAAGATCAAATATGCTGCAAATGGCAGCATCAGGAAATTTAAAGCCAGGTTTGTGGCTAAGGATTACGCTCAGAAAGAAGGGTTGACTATGAAGAGATCTTCGTCCCAGTAGCCCGATATACTTCTATCAAATCCGTGATATCCCTTGTTGCACAGATGGGATGGGATATTCACCAGATGGACGTCAAGACTGAATTCTTGAATTGGGTGATAGAAGAAGAAGTATATATTGAACAACTAGAGCGCTTTGAGATGAATGAGCATAAAATGTGAAAATTCTACTACAGTATCATGGTTTACTTCTACTACTTGATTTAAATTATATTATCTTCAGAAATTAGATTCAAAAAATACCGAAGTAAACACAACTAACAGTCTACACATGCAGATCATCTAATAAATACAACGCTCATTCAAACAAAGTGACGCATGGATTTTTGGACATAAGTTCGCAGAAAAACCCAAAGCGGGAAAACCGATGCAGTAGATATGAGGGTTTATTTTATTAATTAGAATTTGAGTACAGCAAATTTGGAATCCAGATCTGGAAAACCCGACAGAGAATAAAAGAAATCTGCAGCTAACCTGCTGTTCCAAGACCAAATATCTGATTGATCCACACCCTTAAACGAGATTTACAAGACTCAGCTCGGATCTGGCCCTAGACACCCCAGCGTTGCCGCTGAAGCCCCAGTGCCAGCCTTGCTAGGCTTTGTGTGCCATTGCGCTGCCCAGAGAGGGACTGCGTAACCCTAGAGAGGGTGACGTAGGCCTTACGCTGGCCCTGGAGACCCTTTGCGTAATTTTGAAACCCTCTGGAGTTGTAGCACTGCCTTTTCCTTGGCCTGCATAGCGGCTGCGCAGCTGTTGCTGCTACTCTCTGCTCCTCTGCGCTGTCCTTGTTTGTTGCTCCCTTGCCTCTTGCTGACTCTTGGCTCCGGGATTAGATCATCCCCTCAGCCAATACTACCCCTCACTGCAAAAAACTCCTCCGGAAATTCTTAGCAAACCATGCCCTAGAATTCCAGATAAGTCTCTCAGTTTTGCAACTATGTCTATCTCCAACTAACCCTCAAGCCTTTCTCTTATACTTTTTCATTCATCTCATCAACGACTGAGATTAAAACATTCATCAATGACTGAGATTAAAAGACTGCTTGATCCGTGTCTTTTAGAACATTTCAGCACGTGTTAATTAATTCAGTTTAATTATTTAATTTTCCTAAGTTTAGACTTAGGAAATCCATTAAAATAATTAATTATTTGAATAACTTGAACACCAACTGAAATTTCACAAAACACTTTCTGGGTTTTGGAGTTCAAGTGTGTCTTAGCCCCCCACAAAGTTTTAGGGCTAGAGCACACCCGATGCTACACCAGCTACACAAAATCTCAACACTCCCTCTTAGCACGGAGTGTGCTCTAGCAATAGATCCACACCATGCACTGCAAGATCTTGATGTTGGTTTTTGTGCTGCTGATGCTTGGCCTGCTGCCCTCCATCCACTGCACTGCTGCTTTCTGTATTGTTGTCCATGCCACTGCCACTGACACTGCCACATCTGTACTGCAGCTCCCTCTCAACTTGTTGCATCATGTTGCCCATAACACTACCACTACTAACTGCTGCATCGCAACTCAGTTGCCGAGAAGTAAGCAACTTAAGGACTTTTGCCCAACTGTTGGACAGATAAGTGAATTTGCATCTATCACTGAAGCTCTCTGGCTGTTGATTTATGTTGTCCTCTTGAAGCCACTGTTATGCTGCGACACTGCACTGCGTGAGCACAGCTTCTCTGTGCTGCTGAAGTCCCATGAACCCCTTTGCATTGTTGCCTCCATGCTACTGCTGCCTCTGCATTACATTGCTCCCTCTTTAACTCTTCAACTCTCCCTTCTGCTTCAATGTGACCTTCTGCAACCATCTCCCTACTCATCCTGCTAATGTCTTAAGGCTCCAGTAGCTCGTATGTGATCCATGAGTAGGGCTGACTCAAGGATCCCACCACTGATTGTAGATGCTCTACAGATCCATGTCACCCCACCTCTTCTCTTGAGGCACATGAGCACTCCTGGCTGCATCATCATCAGAACCATCATTCTTTGCTGTTGCAGCCTTGGAATCAGAAGTTCCTTTGTCCTTCTTCTTAGGACAAGTGCTGGCAAAGTGTCCAAATTCTCCATAGTTAAAGCACTAGACCTTGGAAAGGTCCCTTTTCTTCTTCCCTTGCTGTTTTCTTTCCTTTGATGCAAGGGCTGCATCACTTTCCTCTTCCTTCTTCACTCGGGCTGTCCCACCACTGATATTCTGCTTCTTGGTGATCCTCCTAATCTCCTCTTGGCAAAGGATAGCCCACATGTCTGCCCAGGATGGTAACACTGCTCTGCCCAGTATACTCTGGACAAATGTTTCCCATTCCTCAAAGACTGCATTCAGGGCAGTCCTTGCTAAGAGTCCTTCATCTGGAGTTTCACCCTGTTGTCGCACAAATTGTCAAGGCACCGCGACAACGGCTCAGATTGGGGGCTGTCACTTTTATCCCCAATCTCTCTCTTTAAGTTGTCTCCTTGCAAGCTAAGGGAGGTGGACCCTGTTAGAAATGAGGAGGAAAAATCCAGGAGACACAGCTAAAACATCAAATACTTGATAAAATTAACAGGATTTCACAGATCTAGATTAGATTTCACGTTAGAGACCAGTGCCTAATGGAGTCAAACAAGATCCCGTTATGCAATTATAAACCAGTAAGTGATGACTAACTGCTACTTATTAAAACACGATTGATTAATGATATTCAATTGAAAAACACACCCATGCCAACCAGTTGGTCTCGGATGGTCTGAAGTCGGAAAAGGAAAGGATCTATTTCCTCACCCTTCTTCATCTGGAAAATCCTCATCTGATTCTCTAAGAGCATTTTCCGTTGGACGAAGCTTCCTTGATACATTGCTTCTAGAGCAACCCACATGTCATTTTTTGTGTTCTTTTCAACAATATGTGGTACAACGTGATCCTTCACTCTGTCCATGATCAAACGCTTAGTCCGCACTTGATTCTCCTTAAATTTCTTTAGAGGATCAAAATCTACAGGCACAACTAGAACACTCGTTGCATGGTCCTTGATGCCATAGTCATCTAGGACTGATAGGATCCGTGCCCTCCAGATGACAAAGTTGGACATACTGTCCAACATGTCCTGGTCTCTCAGCCCATGAGAAGCCATCTAGCTCAGATATGACAGAAACAATTCTCTTCTCCCTCTTTCTATGGCTACAGAAACTCTGGATCTGGGTTTCTTGGTAACTAAAAACCCTCTAGTAACTGCTTCTTTTGAAAACTGATTTCCCTCTTGGAAATATTCCACCCAAACAAAATCAGACAAAACTCTTCGATCACCCTCTTGATCAAATCTCAGATCTATTTGGCTTAGATATGCTGAGTAGCTGTCTTCCTCCTGTCTTTGTTGACTTATCTAGGCACAATTTTGCACCAGTAGAATCTCCACCACACCAGCACTGCAGAAGATCTGAAGCACTGCTTCTGAATCTTGGCAAGGCTTTCTGCAACTGAAAGAATACTGGACTGCGTCTCACTGACTAACCCAGCGCACCCTCAACGCTACTCAGAAGTGGACTGCGTAACCCCAGACTGGGTGACGCAGTCCTTACACTGCCCTGGGAAGGCTTTGCGTAAGCCGGATGGCCTTCTGAATCTGCAGTGCTGTCCCTTCCTGGATCTGTGTCCTCCTGCTGTCAAGCTGCCCCTTCTGGATCTCTGCTGCTATCCCGTAGAAAAAATATTCTTCAGCTGATTACTGTAGATTCACCTTGATTTTCTATCGCTCTGATACCATGTGAAAATTCTACTGTAGTATCATGGGTTAATTCTCCTAGTTGATTTAAATTATACAAGTTATCTTCAAAAATTAGATTCAGAAAATACCGAAGTAAACACAACTAATAGTCTACACATGCAGATCATTTACTAAATACTACGCTCATTCAAACAAAGTGACACATGGATTTTTGGACATAAGTCCCTGGAAAAACCCAAAGCGGAAAAACCGGTGTAGTAGATATGAGGGTTTTTTTATTAAGTAGAATCTGAGTGAAGCAAATCTGGGTACCAGATCTGGAAAACCCGACAGAGAATAAAAGAAATCTGCAGCTAACTTGTTGTTCCAAGACCAAATATCTGACTGATACACACCCTCTAACAGGATTTACAAGACTTAGCCCGAATCTGGCGCTAGACACCCCAGCGCTGCCCTTGAAGCCCCAACGTCAGCCCTGCTAGGCTCTATGTGCCACTGCGCTGTCTAGAGAGGGACTGCGTAACCCTAGAGAGGGTGATGCAGGCCTTACGCTGGCCTTGGAGACCCTTTGCGTAATACTGAAACCCTCTAGAGCTGCAGCGCAACCTTTTCCTTGGCTTGCATAGCACCTGCGTAGCGACTGCGTAGCTGCTGCTGTTGCTCTCTGCTCCTTTGCGCTGTCCTTGTTTGCTGCTCCTCTACCTCTTGTTGACTCTTGGCTTTGGGATCAGATCATCCCCTCAGCCAATACTACCCCTCGCTGCAGAAAACTCCTCTGGAAATTCTTAGCAAACCCTGCCCTAGAATTCCAGATCAGTCTCTCAGTTCTTCAACTGTGTGTCTATCTCCAATTGACCCTCAAGCCTTTCTCTTATAATTTTTCATTCATTTCATCAACGACCGAGATTAAAACATTCATCAATGGCTGAGATTAAAAGACTGCTTGATCCGTGTCTTTTAGAACATTTCAGCACATGTGTTAATTAATTCACTTTAATTATTTAATTTTCCTAAGTTTAGACTTAGGAAATCCATTAAAATAATTAATTATTTGAATAACTTGAACACCAACTCAAATTTCACAAAACACTTTATGGGTTTTGGATTTCAAGTGTGTCTTAGCTCCTCCACAAAGTTTCAGGGCTAGAGCACACCCGATGCTACACCAACTACACAGAATCTGTTTATTTTGGGCAACTAGGTCCAAACTCCATGTTGCATTGCTCATATGACGATGGTCATATTTTTGTGGGATTCCTCTTTCGGAGAGGTGCAAGATTGATCTAAAGATCATCTTGATCAGATGAGCAAAACATTTATTTTGAATTTATTTTCCACATGTGCAAGGTCGGCTAGATTTGTAATGTAGTCTCACATGCCTAATAGATGTGTCACACACCCTCATTCATGGATATAAATTGGAGAGACTTGGAGGTCATTTTATCATCAACTCATCACATATTCTCTCATTGTGATATGATTGGATCGATAGCCTTTGGAGGCCTTTTTGCCCTCACACATGTGGAGCAGAAGTCTAAAATTTGCGGCTCTGTTTAGGGCACTTTTGCAGCAGCATTGACCAGCATTGAACGTGGTCAACCCTCGGTTGTTTGACCTCAAAACTCTGCAGAAAATCCGATTTTAGGAGGGTGTACAGTTGGGCACAAAAATCGAGGAATTTAGGGTTGTTTGACCGAAGCCCCAGTTTGTTGCGTTGAATTTTCTGCACTGTTCTTGGGTTGACTTGTGATGAGTTGTCTTTGAGGGTTGTGGGTGTGACACATGAAGGAGTGGTTGACCGAGAAAGACTTTGTTGGTTCAAGCATCCTGTTGACCGCTGTAATGCAACAATATCTCATATCTTTGTTGGACAAAAGGATTTGTAAATCTGATCTATATTTAGCTTGTCTTCTATTGATCTATTATTGTGTTCTATCAGGGTTTTACTTTCATGTTTATGTGATTGCTATTTTGTATCAGGCCTAAGAAAGATTAAAGTAAAAGTGCATCAAGCATAGAACACCATGGTTATCTAAATTTAACATGGTATCGGAGCTATAAGGTGAAGACAAAGTCCAAGATGGTGTTAGAAGCAATCACTGAAGGAAGAAATCCCATCAAAGACAAATGACCTCCTCAACCTAAAAGGGTTTCAAGGCTGATGATAAATTGACTGATAAGTCTGATTATCATGCATGGAAGATGTCCTTGGATTTGGTGCTAGAAGATCAAGATGTCATGGACTATGTACAGGGGAAGATCCAAGAGCCTCCACCAAATGCAGCTGCTGCCACAAAGACTAAGTATAGAAAAGGGGAAATCAAAGCGAAGATGATTATCCGGGATTCTATTCATAAGCACTTGGTTTCTTACATTTATGAGCTAAAGACATCTAAGGAAATGTATGATAAGCTGGTGAGCATGTTCAGGGCTAGCAATGCTAATCAAATCCTCTTCTTCAAAAATCAATTGAAGAATATCAAGAAGGGTAAGGATGAATCTATTCAATCCTATTTTACGAGGCTCACTGAAATCAGGAATAACCTTCTAGCTATTGGGGAATCAATATCTGATCGAGAGGGGTTCTTATTGCACTTGGAGGTCTCCCCCGCGATTGGCATGTATTCAATACCACTATTCTCGATAATAATGTGATTCCTGATTTTTATGAAATATTGACGAGATGCACTCAAGAGGAAACAAGAATGATGGAGTATGCCTCTATTGGTAATGGAAGTGACCCTACTGCCTTCGCCGCTCATGCAAAGAAGAAGAACCATGGTGGCCTGAGAAATCAAAACCATGGTAGATCAGGGCCCAAAGGAAGGAAGGGAAGATGTTACACTTGTAACAAGTCTGATCACTATGCAAGAGAGTTCCCTAATAGAAGGGACTCTCCCAGGGATGATGACAACAACTCGAGAAGGAATGGCAGGAACAACAAGTTCGAAGGAAAGAGGAAGGCTCCCTCTGATCGTAGTGGAAATGGGTAATCTTTCAAGAGGTCAAGAAATTTCAGGTAGGATGAGTCTAATGTTGTTGATATTAAAATAAATGAATTTATTCTTGTATCTGCTCTCTACTGCATCTCCACCTGACACCCTGGATGTCTGTTTGATTGATAGTGGTGCTTCAAGGCACCTCAGTGGTTATAAAGAAGCCCTTTATGATTTGGTTGAGAAGGATACTAATCTGGAAATTATCCTTGGAGATATTGCCACCAATCTCGTGAAAGGGACAAGGACCGTGACCCTCCATCTATCTCAAGGTCAAGTCCTCCGATTAAAAGATGTGGAATATGTACCTGATTTGAAGAAGAACCTTGTGTCCATTTCGGCAATGAAAAACAAAGGGTTCAAGTGGCATTCGTTGATGGAATGGTACTTATCTGGAAGAAGAACTTCAGGGAAGCTCTTTCTATTGGTTTTAGATTTGATACACTCTACCAGGTTTGAGGAAGCCCATTGGGGGCTATGACATGTGATACAACTCTTCAAACAGAGTTATGGCACCAGAGGTTTGCACACCTCCATTACAAAGCCCTTCCTGAAGAAAGGAAGGTGGTGACAGGGATGCTCGAATTTAGAGATGATCATGAAGGCATATGTCAGGGTTGTGCCGAAGAGAAGCATACAAGGGGACCATTCCCCTCAAGTGTCACAAAGACAACTGATATCTTCCAGTTGATACATTCTGACTTATCTGGTATGCTACCTGTGACATCCTTGGGAGGATGTTCCTATTACATGACTTTTACAGATGACTTCTCCCATAAGACCTGGATATATTTTTTGAAGAAGAAGGACGAAGCATTCAAATGGTTCTATACCTTCAAGGCCTTGATGGAAAATCAAACTGAGAAGAAAATCAAAGTTTTGAGGACTGACAATGGGACCGAGTATGAGTCAAATGAATTTAATGACTTTTGTAGAGAAGCTGGCATTAAGAGGGAGACCACAACTACGTACACCCCTGAGCAAAATGGTGCTGCTGAAAGAAAGAACAGGACCATTGTGGAAGTTGCCCATGCCATGCTATGTGACCAAGGTCTTCCGAAGTTTCTATGGGGAGAAGCTGTGAACACTACTGTGTATGTTCAAAATAGATGCCCGCATTCCACTCTGGACTCCAAAACTCCTGAAGAAGTTTTCTCTGATGAGAAACTTGATGTTTCTCATTTTAGAGTTTTTGGTTGTCTTATTTACTTTCATGTGCTGAAAGAAAAGAGAAGCAAGCTGGATGCTTCTGGAAAAAAAGGAATGTTTGTGGGCTATAGTGAGACTTTGAAGGCATATAGAATTTATGTGCTTGGTCAAAGAGAAGTGGAGATATGCCATGATGTCACCTTCGATGAAGATGTTGCCCTCAAGAAAGTAAGAAATCTTCCTAGCTCCAAGGAAGACAAAGAAGATGAAGAAGCAGGGAAACTGGAAGAGCTAAAGGATGACTTGATGCCTGATGTTGAAGGACCTATGGATCCCATTGATCCACCTCCTTCAAATAAGAGAAGACCCTCATGGCTTAGGGATACTCTCGAAGATGCCGAGAGACATATTTCCCCAAGGGGGACATTCCGTGAGAGCAAGAAGCCGAAGAGATACCAAGGGTATCTAGCAACCATGAGTACGATAGTACAATCTGAGCCTGGAACATTTGAAGAATTCGTAAAGCATCAAGTTTGGAAGGATGCTATGCACGAGGAGTATGAGTCCATTATGAAAAATGATGTCTGGGAAGTGGTCCCGAGACCGGAGGACAAATCTGTTGTCACCTCGAAATGGCTCTATAAGATCAAGCATGGATCTGATGGAAGTGATGAAAATTACAAGGCAAGATTTGTTGCCTGAGGCTTCTCTCTAAAAGAAGGCATAGATTATGATGATATATTTTCACCTGTGGCCCACTATACCACCATCCATCTATTATTGCTCTTGCTGCTATGCAAAGATGGAGTCTACGTCAGATGGATGTGAAGACCGCTTTTCTACATGGATCTATAAAGGAAGAGGTGTATGTGGAGCAACCTCTAGGGTTTGAAGTTCAAGATAGAGACACCCATGTATGTAGGTTGAAGAAAGCCCTCTATTGGTTGAAGCAAGCCCCCAGGGCTTGGTATGAGAGGATAGATAGCTACTTGATGAAGCAGGGCTTCACTTGAGGTAATGCCGATCCAAACCTTTATTTGAAGGTTGATAGAGAAAGGCCTCTCATTTTGGTTCTCTATGTGGATGATCTCTTCCAGACAGGTGATGACCCTCTCATTCATCAGTGTAAGAGGGAGCTAGCTTCCGAGTTTGAGATGAAAGACCTAGGACTGATGCACTACTTCCTAGGCTTGGAGGTCTGGTAGAAGCCATGCGAGATTTTCCTTTCTTAAGGAAAATATGTCGTGAAGTTGCTGGCGAGATTTGGTCTGGTGGACTGTAAGTCTGTGTCGACACCAATGGAACTCAACTTTAAGAAGTTGAGTGGAAACGTTGCTGGGCCCGTACTAGCAAATCCTATCGAGTATCGACAACTCGTGGGGGCCCTGATGTTCTTAGGGAACTCCTGTCCGGACGTATGTTTTGTAGTGAACACTTTGAGTCAACATATGGTTGATCCTCATCACATTCACTGGACTGGTGCCAAGAATCTGTTGAGATATCTTCGGGGCATAATCAACCATGAGCTGAGATACATTTCTGGGAGTTTGAGACTCCGTGGATATACTGATGCCAATTGGGCTGGCAGTGTGGTGGATCGCAAGAGCACATCTGAATGTTGCTTCACCTTTGGTTCTGCTTCGATATTTCTTGGATGAGCAGGAAGCAGAAGTTGGTGGCGTTGAGCACCGCTGAGGTTGAATACATTGCAATGAGTATGGCCTGTTGCAAAGCTGTTTGGTTGTCAAAGCTCTTCAGTGAGTTGTTTGGGCATGTGCTAGATACCACCGTTATCCTTTATGATAACCAGAGTGGGATTCGTCTTTCTGAGAATTCCGTGTTCCACGATCGATCCAAGCATATTGATATTAGGTACCACTTTATCTGGGATATGGTAAAGCGAGGCGCCGTAAGGCTCGATCATATAAGAACTGATGAGCAGGTCGTGGATATTCTCACGAAGCCCTTGGGGAAGGTCAAGTTCCTAACCTTCCGTGAGAAGCTTGGAATCGTGGAAAGACCCTATTCTGAGGGTCCTGCTTGAGTTGGACTATGAGATCTGGGAGCTCGAGGGGGCTTGGGGATAACTTCTTGGAGCTATAAGCATATACGGGGCTAGGCTTACCGAACATTGTTGTGCTTTTTCCCCACTGTTATGATATTGAGTTGGTTCGCCTCTCTTTGATTTGTGCCCTGCACGCATCCTACCCATGGAGTTTCAAACTCGTTGGAAATACCTCTCATTTGGCCAATGAGGTGGGAAATGTGGATAGAGACCAATAGCAAGACTAATGGACGCATCCGAGATTGCTGTACTCTCTATGTCTAGGATGGCATGTGTCCAAAACCTTGATCCGGGATCAAGTATGATGAGGTTTTTACCTCTAAAATGACTTCGGGTCAGTAAACTAACTTCGGGTTAGTAGGAGACTCTTTTGACTCCAAGAGAGGTTTTTACCTCTAAGCTAACTTCGGGTCAGCTATGTGTGATGTCTTTATGACTCACCTTTCTAAAATAAAGAGCCAACAAAACAAGTTACGACGGGATGACGCATGATGTTTGGTTTGGTACATAATGGATGGCACTTGTGGACAGATGGAGTTCTCCCTAGTTGAGAGGGAGTGTTAATTTTGGGAAACTAGGTCCAAACTCCATGTTGCACTGCTCAGATGACAATGGTCATATTTTTTTGGATTCCTCTTTCGGAGAGGTGCAAGATTGATCTAAAGATCATCTTGATCGGATGAGCAGAACATTTATATTGAATTTATTTTCCACATGTGCAAGGTTGGCCAAATTTGTAATGTAGGCTCACATGCCTAATAGATGTGTCACACACCCTCATTTATGGACATAAATTTGAGAGACTTGGAGGTCATTTTATCATCAACTCATCACACATTCTCTCATTGTGATGTGATTGGTTCGATAGCCTTTGGAGGCCTTTTTCCTCTCACACGTGTGGAGCAGAAGTTTGAAATTTGTGGATCTGTTTAAGGCACTTTTGCTGTAGCATTTACCAGCGTTGAACGTGATCAACCCTTGGTCATTTGCCTCAAACTTTGCAGAAAATCCGATTTTAGGAGGCCATACAACTGGGCACTAAAATAGAGGAATTCCGAGCTGTTTGACCAAAGCCCTAGTTTGTTGTGTTGAATTTTCTGCGGCTTCTTGCATTGACTTTTCTGCATTATTCTTGGGTTGACTTGCGTTGACTTGTGATGAGCTGTCTTTGAGGGCTGTGGGTATGATACATGAAGGAGTGGCTGACTGAGAAAGACTTTGTTGGTTCAAGCATCCTGTTGATTTTCGTAACGCAACAATATCTCATATCTTTGCTGGACAAAAGGAATTGTAAATCTGATCTATATTTGGCTTGTCTTCTATTGATCTATTATTGTGTTCTATCAGCATTTTAGTTTCATGCTTATGTGATTGCTATTTTGTATTAGGCCTAAGAAAGATTGAAGTAAAAGTGCATCAAGCATAGAACACCATGGTTATCTAAATTTAACAAATTCTCAACAGAAAACTCATGTGTGCAGGCTTAAGAAGGCCTTGTATGGACTGAAGCAAGCCCCTAGAGCTTGGTATGGTCGAATTGACAGTTGGTTGCAGAAGATGGGATTTGTCAAGAGTGACGCAGATCCCAATCTCTACTATCTGCGAGTAGGGGATGAGCCTCTAATATTGGTGCTATACGTAGATGATCTATTTCTGACAGGATCATCTCGACTCATCAAGGACTGCAAGGAAAATTTAGCTGCAGAATTCGACATGAAGGATCTAGGGCTAATGCATTATTTTTTGCAGTTGGAAGTTTGGCAGCAGAAGGGTGAGATATTCCTTGGTCAAGAAAGATATACTACAAAAATTCTGAAGAGGTTTCAGATAGAGGACTGTAGACCCATGGCTACTCCAATGATTACCAACTAGAAGAAAATTGATACGTCTGAAGATAATGAGGCTGATCCTACCTTGTATAGGCAGCTCATAGGATCTCTGATGTATCTGGTCAAACACTAGACCAGACATTTGTTATGCTGTCAACACCCTTAGTCAGATCATGGTAGAACCAAGGAGGGCACATTGGGCAGCCACCAAGCATGTTCTCAGATATTTGCAGGGAACAATCGAACTTGGATTGAGATACACCCGAGGAAGTGACATCAGATTGGGTGGGTTCATTGACGCAGATTGGGCTGGGAGCCCAGTGGATCGGAAAAGTACCAGTGGGTACTGTTTCAATGTCAGATTAGGAATGACCTCCTGGTGCAGTAGGAAACAAAATTTTGTGGCTCTAAGCTCAGCTGAGGTGGAATATATGACTGCAAGCACTGCTTCGTGCGAGGCCATATGGCTTAGGAAGCTGCTTGTGAATCTACTCAAGGAAAAGATGGAAGCGACCAACATTCTATGTGATAATCAGAGTTGCATCAAGCTCTCTGAAAATCCTGTGTTCCATGATCGGTCGAAGCATATTGACATTGGGTGTCATTTCATTAGAGACTGTGTCCAGCGGGGACATGTACAATTACAGTACACTTCGACAAAACAACAAGTGGCAGACATCCTTACTAAGGCTCTGGGAAAGACAGTTTGTCTACTTCAAAGAGAAGATGGTGATGATCAAGAATCCATTTCAATAGCAGAAATGGATTGATGCAGAATTATGAGGGAGCTACAGTACATATGAGGCAGTGCCATGGGCAGCAGTACAGTAGGCAGCAGCGCAGTAGATGAGGGGCAGCAACAGCCAGGCATCAACGGCGCAGAGAATGCTCCAGGTTCTGAGAAGTATGCAGCAGGCATATTGCTAGAACACTTTCCTCGCTAAGAGGGAGTGTTGATTTTTGTAGCATCAAAAAGTGATCTAAGTCTCAAAATTGGTGAGGAGGCTTAAACACCAGTATTCCAAAGAACCCAAAAAGCGTTTGTGGAAATTCCACTCAGTTCAGGTTTTATTAAAATAATTAATTATTTTAATGGAGACCCTAAGTCTAAACTTAGGGAAATTAAATAATTAATGGGTTATAATAAAACAGTGTGAATCTTCTAGAGAACGAAGACCAAGTCAAGTTTTAATCTTAGCCATTGGTTATACTTCTAATCCGGGTCGTTGATTCATCAATGAGAAGATTATAAAAGATGACTTGAGGGTCATTTGGAAAGCAAGCCGGGCAACTGTTCAGTAACCTGAGGGAAGTAGATTTTGAAGGAATATAATTCGATTTCAGAGGGAGCATTGCAGGGTGAAGGAAGCAGAGGGTTGTAGCGGTGACGGGGTTCGAGGGAAGGAGGAAGCAGAGAAGTAGCACGCAGGAGCAGCGCAGTAGCCTCACACAGTGGTGACATAGGCTACACTAGCTCTGCGCAGAGGACCATGTAGGAGAGAATCAGGGAGATGCAGAGAGGGCTGGTGACTCCCTCAGGTGTCAGAAATTCTTCTGGATACTAAAGAAGAATTCTCTCAGGTGTATCTCAAGAAGTCTTCTGAATTGTTTCTGTCAGATTTTCCTTGTAAACATTTCACTGCTGAAGAATAATATAAACCCTCATTTGTTGCACCGGTTTTCCCACATTGGATTTTCCAAGTAAAATTGTCCAAAAATAACTATGTCTATGTGATTGATTCTTATGTTTGTATTTTCTATTGTTCTGTTCTCTACATACAATGTGGTTCTAAGCTTCTCTGACCCAGGAGGTACATACCCTGATGGAATTGTTTGTGTTAGAGCTCGACACATCTCAATAAATAGAGGTGAGCATGCATCATTGAAGGATATGAATTTCTGATAGAAAAAAAAGCAATGGTGAGATCAAGCTCTTCCTGCTTCTCTTTTTGGAAAATCTTGTCCATTGGACCAAATACAGTTGCCTTTCTTTTTGCTGCTTGTCCCTCACTAAAACTCTCAAATTGGAACTTGTTATTGATTTTCCTCAAGAATAGAAGTAGGTCATCATTCTTGTTTTGTTTTGTTTTTGCAGCCACTTTTGCCACACCAGCAAATGCCTCTCTTTCCATTTCCTTCCTATTCGCTAAAGACACCTATGTACACGCTGCAATTCCACAACTTGGTAAATCCAACAAATGAACTTTTACACGGTAATATGTGCTCATGAAATGGTTGTGGCAATAACTACATTTCCAAGCAACATTGCCTCCTCCCTTCATCTTGCTGACTGGCCCTGCCTCTCGTGTGGCATATTTCCACAATGGATATTTGTGGTCTTGAGGTTGTTGTCTTCCCTCAACATTTGAAGCTGTTGTTGCAGCCCCACTTCCAATAGATGGAACACTTGCAGAGCCTAATGAAATAGGAACAGGAGGGGCATCTCCAATGGGGACATTCTTCCCCTTTCTTTGCTCCTTCCTTGCTGCCCTTGATTGAGCCATGAATGCTGTAAAAAATAAACAAAAAATGCCCAAATTTGTAAAACATATGCACATGCAAACCAAATGCAAAAAAATAGAGAGACAATGCATTTATCAGTTGTTTGAATCCCCTTGAAAATGCTCCCTTTATCCTTGCTACTCCTTGCTCCTCTCTCAACTCACACACAAACACAAAGTGAAAATAGAAGAGAGAAATCACAATTTTATAATGTTGGGATGCTTTTCCACGCTAATCGTGTTCGGCATATTGGGACATGATCGTGTCTGTACAAGACACGATCGAGACACGATCGTGTCCTGTATGGACACGATCGGATTCGTTCAAGTGGACATGAATCCGTACGAATCATGTCCGATTCGACAGATTCAGGACACGTGGAGGGGGGAGAACGAATCTGGTTTCTTAGCCTATCATCCTATCATTGATCTATTCATTATCGTGATCCCTATTATACCGGGTCTCCTCCCATCGGTGAAAGTCCGTTAGGAGCAGGGAGCTTTAGCTGAGGTGACAGTGGGCTATCACTCCAATGTTTCCCTTGACCTAGTAATTTCCCTATAGGATCTCCTCCTAGGACTCCTGCTAGTTTGAGTAGTAACAGAGCCTATTCTCACACATTGGCACAGTTTCGACTCCACTAGGCCTTCTCAATGGCCCAATAACTCATCATGTTTACTATTTTTCCCTCTTGAGAGGCTTATCTTTCTATTTTGAGCTATCTTGGTGGGCTTGTCACCAAGGAATGTTATTGTTGCACATTATTTTATTATTTGGGGCTCGATTAGGCCAATTAGGCTATTCGAAGTCCCTTATGGATTGTATAAATTAATGAGAGGCTCATTCATTCCTCCCATCATCACTTGGATTGGATTAGTATCTATTAAGATATTTCCGCACTTGTTGCTGGGATGAACTTTTTGGAGTTTTCTTGATGCACTATGATGTTTGGATTTTCGCTATTGCCTTTGGAGCTTCTTTCTAATGTGAAGTTGATAAATGGTCTCTCTCATGTAAGTGAACTTTTAATGCTATCCTTTGTATCATACTTGTCAAATGCATGTGTATTGTTATCATTATTCTTGTATGGGTTAATGTAATGTGAAATTATTCTAGGAACCTGGAATAAGTGATTTAATGCATGCATTTCTATTTGAGGGAGTTGGTGAATGTTCCTAGAGGCACCTCATAGGTTTAAATACCTCGAAACTTCATCTCCTTTGCAAATTTGAAGTAAAAATCCCTATTAACCTAGTTGTTGCCCTAGGAGAGGCTAGCAAAGGTCAATTAGGGCTCCTTAGCTCACAAAAATTCTCGATCTAGGTGTATCTTGACTCCATTAAGCCCAAGAAGCAAGGCATTGATTGCCACATCCCCTTGGTGGTCAAATTTACCCTACGTTTCTTCACCTTTCCCAATTCTAGGCCTACCCCTAGATGGTCACCTAGGGCATCAAGCAAAATTCCTTGTAGCCATCCATAACCCTTGAATTGTGCCCCCTACTACATTGGAGTTTCCTCAAGAGGTCCTCCAAGTTAAAGACAAATCCGAGGTGGAATTCCGAGATATAGCAAGCCCTAGCTATAAGACCATTTCTTTGCCTAGGTTGATTTGGGTTAGTGTCCTCACTAGGATCATTGCATTCAAATATCAAAAGAAAATTATTCCTTTGATCCTATTCTCTTCCCTAATTAGGTCAATCCCCTCCTTGGTTGATCAACTCCATACCCTTGACCTAGTTTGGGTCCACTTTGGTTCTCTGTGGTCCCACAACTCTACAACTCAAATTCTACAAGGATTACATAGAATCCATTTCTCCACAAGGATCCTCAAGTCTAGGTATCTCCTCCAAAACTAGGCTCAAGTATCCTCTTAACCCTTCTTAGAGAGCCTATCGCCTTGCTTCTCAAGTAAGTAAGCTATTTAATTGAGTCTCTCTCGTGAATAGGCTTTAGGAATCACCCCATATCTTATCATTGATCCATATATTATTGTGATTTCTCTCATACTGGGACTCCTCCCATTAGTGAAAGTCCATAAAGATCAGGGAGCCTTAGCTCAGGTGACAGTGGGTTATCGCTCCATTGTTGCGCCTTGACCTAGTAGTTGCAATATAGGATCCCCTCTTAGGACCCTTACTAGTTTGAGCTGCAACACACATTACATGCCCTATTTCACCATCTTCCCTCTTTGGGTCCACGTGACCACTAGTTCCATAAGGCTCCGGTACTCCCTTACCCCTTGTCCACATGTCTGGGTTGGGCCTGGAACAGAGTCTTGGAGGTTGATGCAGCTAAAAAAAATATAAAAGCATATCATGACCACATACAAAATGAAATAATACCACAAAATGCAAAAGATGGCCGGGACAATATATTAGCGCATCGGCAAAAGCCAAACATGAGCTCTACCCCTTCATTACGGCCATCACCCTAGTTCATAAGGCCCCTTGAGTGCCCCCTGCATCATTAAGGAACCCATGCATGTCCTAACCCCTGGTTGGCGATGAACTGCCCCACCTTAAGGGGTTAATCATTGCTTATATCATACACAACATTCTCTAATCCCCTAGAGCCCTGAGCAATGTAATAAAAAAAATTCAAGAAAAGGCAAAAGGAAAATGAATAAAGATGGAAAAAAAAAGGCCAGGGTAACTCATGTACCACGATTTCTCCCTCCTACATCCATACTCCCAAATATGTGGACAACCCTCATCATTACCACCCTTGAACCCATGTCATATCCCCTATCACTTGAGGATGTACCTTGGATATGTCTTTCCCTTTAGAGGCTAGGAACACCTAATAGGGTTGTTTATTAGCCACTCCTACCTAGGGAGGCAAAACTATTACATGCTTGTTACCCACCACTTTGTGGATGATATCCTTAGGAGAAATTTTTCTTCGTGATGGACCTCAGCCGGCAGCTAGCAACCCCTTGCAGCCTTCAACTAGCTCGTTGTGCCATTTCTCCGCCACCTGAGCCAGGCATGTGGTCCCTCACCCATCTGTATTTACTATTGACTATATGTTTGAAGGTGGACCTCCTGAATCTAAAGGTATGTCTTGTCATTTGGTAATTGAGTATTGGGTTTATTTATCATGGATACTTTTGGGCATGGATTGATGGGGCGATTTGGTGGAAAGAGTGGGCTTAGCTTGTGCTCCTATCTCCTTGATCTATTTTGTATGTTACCCTTGGATCTTAGTCTCGTGGGATCTTCTTTATTGATCATTTGGTTCTAGGGTGGTACTACTTGGGAAATCCCAACTTTGGGTGCGTGGTCTCGCTCCTTTATCCACATATATTACTCCCTTTCCACCCACCATACCCCCACTCATCATTTCTCTAACTTGGGTCCACATGTCTCTATGGGTCCAAATAGGGCGAGCCTCCCTATTCCCTTGCCCCCACCTTATGCCAAGCCTGGAATGATTCCCTGGAGGTTGAAGCAGCGAAAAGTAAAATTAAAAGCATAAATGACCACATTCAACAAGAAATTGTACCACAAAATGCAAAATATGGTCGGGACAAAAAATAATTAGCACGTGGGCAAAAGCCAATACATGAGCTCTACCCTATACCCATGGTCATCACCCTGGTTCCATAGGCCCTAGATGAGCCTCCTTTATCATTCAGGAACCCATGATTGTCCCAACCCTTGGAGGGAAATGAACCACCCTACCTAAAAGGGGGTAATCACTGTTATATCTTACACATCATGCTCTTGTCCTTTGAGCTCCGAGTAGTTAATCAAAGAAAAATCATAAAAGGAAAAAGGTATATAAAGAAGGGTGGAAAAATCAAGGTTGGGGCACCTCATGTACCATGATTTCTCCCCCCTACACATTATATACCCAGGTGTGGGCTTCCCCTTCCCTAGCTACCCTTGAGCCCCAATATGTGGCCTAGGACTGCCCTTCTCATTCCCTATTCCATTTCACTTCTTTATCACTTGCCACCCCGATTTGAGGGATGTACCTCCCCTCTAAGGGTAGAAACCATTTAATAAGGTACCTGGCTAATCCCCTTTTGGAGCTTGGAGACATTATCACATGCCAAAGCCCACTACGAAAGGGCATGCCATTATGAAGTGGCCACTTTGTTGTATATGGTTTGAAAGCTCTTTTACACAATTACTCTAATGACTTGTTGTACTAGAAGGCTAGGGGACGCATTGGATCTTATACAAGATTGCAGATGGTGTCCATTTGGGTTTGGTCTCCCTATATGGGGTCCTAACCTCCCAGAGGGCTACATTGGCACATGTAGGGTGTGTGTAGAGAGCCATGGGCCTCCACAGCAACAAATATCATTCCATGGATCCCCATTGATGTCCATATATTACTAGAGATCCACCTTTGGGACGAGGATGATGCACTTGGTACATTATGCCCAACAGGCCCCACAGGAGCACCACACACTTAGCAGGTGTCCTAGGACTTGTACGATGACATGGTAGCATTAATTCCATCATTTGAGCCCTTACAGATGATCTAGAAGCATCTTCGACTGATATGGAGACCCATGGGGTCATTGGTGTGCCCCCACACCCATTGGGATCACCACAGGTCTACTACTTGGAGACCAAGGGGCCACCCCCTTGTTCATCGCATTTTGAGGAGTTTATTCATCATTATGGCACTTCTGGACATCATCAGGCCTTTTAGAGGGCCCCGCGACATGCACATATTATTATTTGACCTCCGAAGAGGCTTATTATTTCATTTATGAGCTAGTTTGGTGGGCTTGTCACCAAAAGTTTGTTTATTTGCACATTATTTTATTTTTAGGGGCTAATGTAGGCTCATTAGCTAAATCTAACTCCTAAGAGGTGTATAAATAGGATCTAGTTGGATTCATTTGTATCATCACTTGACTTGAGATCTCTCTATCTTTAGAGAACCTCACATTTTTCCTTGCAGGACTATTTTGGATGATGGACGAATTTTGATGTATGGATTTGGGCTATTTCTATCTTGGAGCTTCTTATTTGCAAATGTGATGCTGGTTGGATATACTCTCTAACATTGTAAGTGCAAATTTAATGCTATTTTTCTTCTTGTTGGATACAATTGGATTTCACTATAATTAGGGCTAATTGCTGCATGTATGAAATGTAGAATTATGTGTCTATTTAGCTTTATTCTATGTATGGGCCATTGTTAGATGAATGAAATGTCCTAGAGATCATGTTACCTTGGTAATATTACTCCATTTGTATGAAGTATAAATGCTTGAAAGTCACTTTTCTTCTTTCAAGTATAAATGCTTGAAAGTCACTTTCTGGGCCTCCTTGAACAAGAAACTGAATTCTTCTTCATTATTATCCTTGACTCCATATCCCCAAGTGAATCAGGAACTAGTCCCTCAAAAAAGGGTGATATTTTCCTCTCTTTTTCACATTTTTCCCTAGGTCTAGCCCCATTAGGTCACCTAGGGCATCAATTTACAGGAAATCTAGCCACAGGAAAACTTCGATCTCCTAGAGGAAACTGCACTGGTGGGTCCACTCACTCTCCTCCGAATTTGGGCTAATTTCGACGATGGAATCTCCAGATACTCCAAGCCCTAGCTCTAGGATCAAGTTTTTCCTAGGTGCTTCCAAGGCTAGAACCTAGGAGGATCAATTTGACATCATTGGAAGAAAATTATTATTTGATCCTTTCCCCTCACCTTGGCAGGTTAAGAACATCATTAGGTGCCAAAATCCATCTCCTAACCTAGGCTGGGTCCACTTGGCCTTGTGTGGTCCCATTATTCATCAAAGCTGATTTATCAAGGACTACTCGGGAATCCCAAGTTCCCAAAGGATTTTAGGGTTTGAGAATCTCCTATACAAATCTTATTCTTTTACCTCAACCCTCCAATCATCATCCCCTCTCCTTAGAAGATCAAGGCCCTCGCTTAAAAGGAAAGCATGTCCCATTCTTCATTCTATCCTAGGGAAAGGTTTTCTAGGGTCACTTCACACCTATTCATTGATCTCCTCCCTTTGGTGAAAGTCCGTAAAGAGCAGGGAGTCTTAGCTATGGTGAGAGTCGGCTAAATCTTCATGATTTCCCTTGACCTAGCAGTTGCCTTCATAGGAACCCCTCTTTGGTCCCCTGCTAGTTTGAGTGGTAACAATGCTCAAAGCCCCAAATTTGGAAGGGAAACCCATTATGAAATCTCATTTGTGCCTTGGAATAACAAGCTTGGTTCACCTAGATGCACTAATGAATTATTGTACGTGATGGTGAGGAGACACATTCGTTAGAGAAATTTTGAGGTCTAAAATGGGCCTCCTAAGGTATATTATAAAATAATAGTGGAAATAATAAAATAAGATTAGATAGCATCGTCAAATTTTAGACGGAATAAAAAACTACTCTTTCAACTCGTATTTTCAACTTATCTCCCTATGGTTTTACTCAAATTTCAAGTAGGAGCACTCGTTGGATGTGTAATTTAATTCCATATCCAATGAATATCCATGTTGCATACTTTTGATGGACCTTGCTACACGAAAAATGAAAAATATTTTTTCATGTATTTCTCATTTTGTGTAGCAGGGTCCATCGAAAGTATGTATGCAACATGGCTACTCCTTGGATGAGGAATTAAATTTTGCATCCAACGAGTGCTCCCGCTCAAAATTTGTGTAAAACCGCGGGGAGATAAGTTGAAAAAGTAGTTTTTTTATCTTTTTATCTTTTAATTTTTTACTTTTTTACTCTAAAAATGGTGAATCATCCCCCATGGTTGACATCATCATCTTGAATCACATTGGTTCTTATAAAGTTGATTTTGGTTGTACATTTTTGTTTTGAGGCCCATTTTAGACCTCAAAATTTCTCTAATGGGATCTTATGCATAATAGGTAGGTGGTTTCATCATGGGTTAGGCAACTTAACTTGGGCCCAAGCCCACCATAGGATCACATTGACATTTGCAAGGGATGCGTTGAGAGCCATGGGACTTCGTCATGTGATAGAGAATTATCTTATCTCATGGGCGCCCTCAACACCTTTAGCAACTTGTTCATTGCCCCACATCATTCGCGAGATGATGCACTTGGACCAACATTGCCCGCGACTGGCATAACAGTGTACACATGGTTTGGCAGCTGATCCAAGGCCCAGAGGAGGTTCGTCTCACTCTTGAGACATGGGAGGGCATGCACCATCTTCAGATCCCTCATTCAAAGCAATCTACAGGTTTATTTTTCATTCGGAGAAGCATGAGACCAATACTTGTGCCCCAGAGCCATTTTGGAGCACCACATGATGATTTGCATAGAGATCAAAGGACCACCCCCCTCGTCCATCGTTCATGGAGCCCTCTCCCTCATCATGGCACCTTGAGTACTCAATGAGGCCCTTGAAATACCCTTCTACATCACGATTTCATCATTTCGGCTCACTTATGGATGGCTTCTTCATCACTTTATTAGCTACTTGGTGGGCTTGTCACCAAGATTTGTTATTTGCACATTATTTTATAATTGTTGGGGCTATATAGGCTAAATCAAATTAGGGAAGAATCATATAAATAGAACTAGCTCTCATTGTGAGAGTGCATCATCATCACTTGGATTTCTCTTGTAAAAGGAATTCCGCATTTCTTTTCTTGGACGAATTGGATGTTCTTTGATGCCTTTCGATATATTTGGAAGCTAATTTCAATCTCTTTTGGAGCTACTTCTTTCTATGATTGGATATATTTTTTGTCATCTTGTAAGTGCTATCTTGCTGTAATTTTTTTATTGGAATAATCATAATGTCTAATGTGTGGAATTATTGCAACTAGGTTAATTCACTTGTGCCTTAGCTTATTGAATATCATTGTAATAGGTTATTTGGTTCTAAATTGCACATGTTACTCATTGCAAGACAATAGATGAATGTTCCTAGTGGATGGGATTTTGTTCGTCTTCCATGAAAAGCCATAGATATTGAGTAGGTAATTGTTGAAGAGTGATTGCTAGGGCATCATTCTTTGACCTCCTTGAAGACAAATTTGGAAATTCTTGAATCATCATTGACTCCATAGACCAAAGAATAGGCATTGATCCAAGAAATATTGGTGATCAACCTTCCCTCCTCTCTCTTTTCTTCTCTAAAATTTCGGCCCCTTTTCTTAGACAACCTAGCTAGGGCACCCTACAAAATTCTTTAGGGGGTGAATTTTTCAAATATGCTTGAATAGAAACCTCGCTGCTATATCTTTTAGAGGATCTCAAAGTTTAGTGGAACTCTCACAGTCAAATCTCCGAAAATCTTATGCCCTAGGTGTGCCCTTGGAGGAAAAACCTAGTTGGTTTTCCTTAGATAGGGTGGTCTTCTTGAGGGTCATATGAACATAGTATTCGAAGGAATAAATCTTACTAGGCCCTTTCTTCTGTCTTACCTTAACCTAGAGAGCACTTTGGAGGAATTTCTCCCCATGTTTTTCCTAAAAACCCTAGGTCTAGTGTAAGCCCTAATTAGGTCTTGTTATCGCTCAAACTAGCAGGGGACCTAAAGGGGTTCCTAATAAGGAAACTGCTAGAACAAGGGAAATGACAGAGGCTTAACCCACTGTCACCACGTCTAAAACTCCCTGCTCTTTACGGACTTTCATCGATGGGAGGAGTCCCGGTAGTGTAGGAATCACTGGTAAAGTATATGTCAATGGATGGTGGAAAGTGATCATGAAAATCCTTTCACTGAGATGGATTGAAGAATGGAGCTTTCTTTCTTTTCAAGCAAGGGGCTTGGTCCACTAAGGGTAAGGGATGAGGATTGAAGGGTTGAGGTGGAAGGAGTAGGCTCACAAACGAGGTTCTCAATCCCTATAATCCTTGGGAAATTTGGATTCCAAAATGTTCTTTGACAAATAATATTTGATGAGGAGTGGGACCACATGGGGCCTAGTGGACCTAGTCCAGGTTTGAGGATGGAATATAGCAATTCCACATTATATTCATGCAACAACTAGCCCTAGTTATAGTGTCAATCATTAGTATGCAGCAACAAGAATAATAGCATCAAAAATCACTTACAATGCCATAGATTATATCCAACCAACAATTCGTTTGCAATAACAAAGATCCAAGAGAAGAGAAATATCCCAAATCCATACATCAAAATTCATCCATCTCCAAAAAAACTCCTCCAAGGAAAAACTACGAAATTCTCTATGAGAGAGATATCCAATCCAAAGTGTGATGATCAAATGAATGGAGCTAACATCAAAATATAGGCTCCTAAGGAGCTCGAATTAGCCTAAAGGCCCCTTATAGCTCTAATAATAAAATAATGTGAAAATAACACCCGTATTGGTGACAAGCCCACCAATTTAGCTCATATGTGTAAAACTAAGCCACACAAGGGCCAAATAATGATATATACATGTCATAGGGGCCTCCAAGAGGCCTAGTAACATCTTGAAGTGCCATAATGAGGAATAAATACCTCAGAATATGATGGACAAGGGGGTGGCCCCTTGTTCAAGTAGTAGCCTTGTGGTGCTCCCAGTGGGTGTGGGGGCACACAAATGACCTCGTGGGTCTCCATATGAATCGAAGATGCTTGTAAATCCTTTGCAAGGGCTCGAGTGATGGAATTAATGCTGCCATGACATCGTACAAGTCCTGGGACACTTTCCAAGAGTGTGGGGCTCCTGTGGTGCCTACTAGGCATAATGTACCAATAACATCACCATCATCCCTAAAATGGATCGCTAGTAGGCTCTGAAGGTCGATGAGGATCCGTGGAGTGTTTTCTGCTGCTGTAGAGGACCATGGCTCTCTATGCGGACCCTATATGTGCCAATGTAGCCCTCTGGGGGTTAGGATCTCGTATGGGGAGACCAAACCCAAATGAAAACCACCTGTAATCCAGCATAAGATCCAATGTTCCCCCTAGGCTTCCAGTACAACTAGTCATTAGAATAATCGTGTAAAGGGCTTACAAATCATGGATAACAAAGTGGACACTTCACAATGGCATGCCCTTCTGTAGTGGGCTTTGGCATGTGCTAGTGTCTCCATAATCTAAAGGGGGTTATCCTTATTAAGTGGTTTCAATCCTTAAAGGGGGTATTAGGTCCAAGGTACATCCTTTGAATGGGGATGGAAAGTGACAAATACGTGAAATTTAGTAGGGAATGAGAGGGGCGATCCTTGGCCACATATCGGGGTAGAGGGGAAACCAAATAAGGGGAAGCCCACACCAGGGTATATAATGTGTAGGGAGAAGCAATCATGGTACATGAGGTGTCCTGACCTTGATTTTTCCACCTTTCTTTATATTTCTTTTGCCTTTTATGAATTTTCTTTAGTTAACTGCTCGAGGCTCAAGGATAAGAGCATGATGTGTCAGATATAATCTAAGTTACACGGGTACCGCTCCCTACCCTTGGAGATGAAGTACCTCAAGCTCCGGCGCTCCTGGGAGCTTGGGAGCTGGTACGAAACGTTCCAAAAACAGCAGGAGCTTTGTTGGGTATGGGGGAGCTTTTCGGGAGCTTTTCGGCGAATGAATCGAAGTTTCCGATACTCGTATCCACAGGGAACGCTGATCGGGAGTGTGTGGGAGCTCCGATCCATCGAGGAGCTTCTAGAAGCTCCTCGATGGATTGGAGCTCCCACACGCTCCCAATCAGCAAGTACCCGGCATAAATAAAAAAAACCTGCGAAAAATTGGCGCGAAATCGTTGGCGGCAAAGTATGGCGGCAAACATGCATTCTCTGCGTTAATTTCCCATATAATCAGCATCCATCACAAGAGTAAATCAAACACAGTGCATTGTTTAAGCTTTAGCCTTTTGGCCCTTTTTCTATTCTAGCTTTGTTCATCATCAACTGCGAGGGACGTGTTTACTCAGCTGGAAATTTCGTTGTGAGGGATGCTGTTTGGAGTCTGGACGCTGTCTCTGTCACTGTTTTCCGCTCCATCGCCGCTACATTGTTGAGGTATCATTTATCATTTCTGATATAGTCTTTATACTTTATCATTTAGTCTTTATGCCATTTGAATAACAACAATTGTTTTTCTGCCACATGCATTTTTTATGGAGAGGATAAAACAAGGGTCCAAGTATTCTGTGGGGGTTTGCGGCATCTCTCTACAGCTTTTTCTTCTTTTTAAAACTTAAGATAATAAGTTAATAAGGGTGCTTCGAGAATTGTTTGGAGTTAGCTTTGTTGATATAACCAAGAATGCGTTGTTAATTTATGACAGGAAGCATGAGGAGTCAAGAAAATGTTTTGTGACTTCGATTGATAGTATAGAGTTGATTTAGAACTTAGAATGCTGGAGAATTATACTCTGAAATTTAAATTCTTGTGTGTGTCTAAATGTATTGTTTCCAGAGTTTATTCTTAATTGGAACAGTGAACTTATTAATTTAGGAAGACTTGAAAGGAGCATGAAAGTTGGGAAGGAATAGATAGATTTAGATTTCGTCTTTTATTTCCTTTGGGTTTTTCACACAGAGAATGTGTTTTATGTTGAATTGGCTTGATTGATTAGAATTCTCAGAATAACTAAACGCAACTGTTCATTGCATAAATGGATATGCTTGAATGTGAGAGAAAGTATTATATCCCTGGCATTTTTCTCTCTCTGTTCTCCGCGTCTTTCGTACGGTGTCAGCGTACTGCCTTGAAAAGCAGTGCCAGTGGGGTTACTTATACTTTAACTTGAATTTAGCCAGCCTGAAAAGTATTTGCATGCAGGAGAAAGCTCGTCTTGTTTTCGTGTTTAATTAAAAATTTAAATCCATAGCAAGGCTTTCATTGCATTGATGTTTATGAGTTTGGATCAACAGCGCAACAACTTTAGACTATAATTTTAATTTTTAAACTACACTGATATTTGCATGTCGACCATGAAGTCGTTGTTACATAGTCACGGTGAAATCCTTTGATTTTCTTGAACTTCTTATCTAAGAAGCAATGGAAATGGATTTTCTTTTTACGAAAAATCTGAGCCAATGAAAGGGTATGAAATATCATGCTCCCTTTAACGTTATAAATAAATCTGCAACCCAAATAGAAAGCTCTTTTAATGGATAATCAGTATTCTTTAATGAATGTAAAGTTTATTATTGCATAAATAAAAATCTATTCTAAGATGTAGGTAAAAAGGTAAAAAACTTCAAGTAATTCTCAAATTATAGACACTTGATCGCTCAATTTAATTTCATATTAGAGGGTGTTGCAATTAGGCATGTAATCATTGCCTTAGGCCACAACCAACCCCATATTGTATCATTATTATATTTGTAATTATGACCAAGGCAAATCTTGTACTTTTAGACTAATAACCTCTATTGGGAAAAGCGCCTACTCCAATTCTATTATTCACTCAAGTGAATTATTAATTTTTTTGTAAAACTGATTTTCCAAAGGGCACTATAGGATTTACAACTTCTCATCATGTTACATCTCTACCTTATTTACATCATGTTACATCTCTACATCATTTAAGTGCATTCAATATAAACTTTAAAGTTTTCTTTGCCCATTTATACTAGTATAATAAACTTATAAAGCAATAGCATGTGAATTTACATCTTGTTACATCTCTATATCATTTAAGTGCATTCAATATAAACTTTTAAAGTTTTCTTTGCCCATTTATACTAGTATAATAAACTTATAAAGCAATAGCATGTGAGGATTTAAATTTTCAATCAAGATATTGCTATGATTTAATAAATCAAGATATTGTTATAGCTTATCAATGTTATCATCTATCTCTTAATGCAGCGGTTAGACATTTTTTTTTGCTACCATCTCCTATGTAGCCTAACTTGAAGTTGATATGAAAATTAACATGAATTTTGAAACAAGTAACTTTTCATTGTTTAGTAAATGTGTAGTTTATTTTAAAAATAGTTATGTAACTAGAGTTTAGCTAAAAATCATTAAACAATTTTCTTCTTTTATGCAAATTAAATAAAATATTTATTATTAGTATTTTCAATTTTAATTCTTTGCCATGACTCATATATGTACATTTTAAAATTTTCTTCTTTTATGCAAATTAAATTATTATTATTAGTATTTTCATTTTGATTCTTTGTCATGACTCATATGTACATTTTAAAATGATAAAATCTAGTTCTCTGTTCTACTTTTAATTTTTGTGAATTTTGATGTAAATTTTCAGTATTGATACCATGGAAAGAGGATTGGGCAGTGAATCTGGTGACATCAACAGCAGGATGAGACCCCCACTACCTCCACAAGCCCCACAAGTTCAAGAACATAATGAAGAGACAACACTAGGTACCAACACACAATCAAGCACCATTTCGAAAAAGCCCTTAATACAGTTTGTGAAAAAGATAACACAGAACAAGGCAAAAAATAGTGGGGGATGTGAGGAATGGAAATGCACCTTATGTGATCATGTATTTAAGGGTAGCTATACAAGAGTATGGCATCATCTTTTGAGCATACCTGGTTTAGGAGTGAAGGGTTGCACATGCAGCGTTGAACAAAGAATGGTGATGACTAAGTTTCACATGAAAGCCAATGGAAGCAATGAATGTGATAGTAGTATTGTAGCTCCTAATAAGAGAGGTAGAAATGAAGATTCTTCCCAATGTATGAATGAAAAAAGTCACATTCAATCCGAGACTAATGAAGGGGGTTCTAGTTCTAGGAGGACTAATGTAAGTGAATCCATTCAAAAAATGTACAATGTCATGCATAGGGATGAAGTTGATGATGCCATAGCAGATTTTTTTATGGCAAATGGCATTTCATTTAATGCCACTCGTTCACCATACTATAAAGAAATGGTAAGAAAAATCCTAGCTGCAGGGACAGGATATGCACCCCTAGGTTACAACAAAATGAGGACTTCATTGTTAGATAGAGGGGTGACAAGAATGCATGGACTTATGGAGGATCTCAAACAATCTTGGGTTTAATCAGGTTGTTCAATTGTCATGGATGGTTGGACAGACATTCAACAAAGACCTTTGTTGAATGTTATTGTCACTTCACCAGCAGGGCCTTATTTTTTAAAGGCAATTGATTGTAGTGGAAAGAAAAAGGATGCTACTTTTATGTTTGAAATGTTGAAGGATGCGATTGATGAAGTTGGTCCTTCAAATGTGGTACATGTCATCACAGATGCAGCACCTGTTTGTAAAGCAGTGGGATTGATGATCCAAAGTCGATATAGGCATATTTTCTGGACTTCTTGTTGTGTACATGCCCTTAACAATCTCCTAAAAGACATTGGTAAAATCTCTGTTTTAAAAAACGGCCTGGTCGAAACCGACCAGGCCTGGTCGACCGAGCCGGTTGGGCGGCCGGTCCGACCAGTTACATAACCAGCCAGGCTGGCCGGTTTATTACCGAGCCGGTCGGTTTTTGTAATGACTCGGCCGGCTCGGTAATAAACCCGCCGACCAGGCTGAGCCTGATCCAACCAGGCCTGGTCATAACAGCCGGCCGGTGGGCCCATTTTTTGCGGTTTTGCGGACTTGAAAATGGAATTTAACTCGCTGTTAGGGTTTTTTATGCTTGTCTAAGCCCTCCCAATGCTATATAACTAACCCACCCCCTCTATTGAGCTCACATCTTTCTCATGCAATTTGTTTGAGCATTTGTGAGTGTTTGCTGAAGATTGTGGAGTTCGTTTTGGAGCAGCAGTGAGGAGCTTCTTGGGCAAGTTTTGGAGCAGCAGTGAGGAGCAAATTGGCAAGCTTTGGAGCAGCATTGAGCTAGAGGAAGCTAGATGCTAGAGGTATTTATTTTTTTCTCTACTAAATCTGCCTTTGTTTGTTTTATTTATTTAGCAAATCTAGCATTTGCCATTTGCATTTGCATAGTTTTTGGCATTTTCCATTTGGTGAAAGAAATGAACATAGAATGAATAGTTTTTTGTTTTTGTTTTCATGTTCAGATTTAAACATTTTATTTCCAAGTCAAAAACTCAGTGCAAAATGGCCCCTAGAGCAAAAGACTCTGCTTGGGCATATGCTGAAATGGTTGGGGATCAAATGTTTTGCAAGTTTTGCAAGAAAAAAATTGAGGGTGGAGGGGGCATTCATAGACTGAAACTACATTTGGCTAGTGTTAAAGGCCAAATCACTGCATGTGAAGCAGAAAACATTGGGGAAATTAGGAAGCAGTTGAAAGAACAGTTTAACAAGTTTGAGCAAGACAAAAATAGGCAAAAAGAAATACAGGCTGAAATTGGGAGGAAGAGGAATATACAACATATGATGGCTGGCAACTCAAGTTTTGAATCTTTTAATTATCAGGATTCCTCATCTATCCCTTCCATTGATGCATCAAAAAACCCCTTTCGCTATGTTCCTCCCTCTAGGGAGTCTATTTCTGACAAGGGTAAGGGTGCAATGAGAAATAAGGGTACTATTAAAAGTTTTTTTGTGCCCTCATCTCCTTCTAATAGTGCAACTACATATGGTCCTAGTCCTCACACTGTGCAGCCCACTTTAGATGCTCATTGGAAAAAAGAATTGAGAGATGATGCTTGTGAGTACATTGCTAGATGGTGGTATGATGCTGATATTCCCTTCAATGCTACTCGTTCACCATATTATGAACCTATTTTTGATGCCATATATGCTGCTGGAAAGGGCTTCAAACCTCCTACTCTGCATGAGTTAAGAGGATCTTTTTTGCAAAGAGAGATTTCAAACATTAATGATTATTTGAAAGATTTCAAAAACTCATGGGCACGTACAGGATGTACCATCATGTCAGATGGATGGACTGATCAGAGGAACCGTACCATCATAAACTTTCTTGTCTTTTGCCCACGGGGAACCATGTTTCTAAACTCAGTTGATGCATCTGATAGGGTGAAAGATGCACAGTTGTTGTTACAGCTTTTGGATGAGGTTGTTGAAGAGGTGGGGGCGGAAAATGTTGTTCAAATCATCACAGACAATGCCTCTAACTATGCTCTTGCTGGTAAATTGTTAGAGGAAAAACACCCAACCATTTTTTGGACCCCATGTGCTGCACATTGCATAGACCTCATGCTTGAGGATATTGGCAAAATAGACTGGATCAAGAACACTGTAGAGCATGCCAAATGCATCACAAAATATATTTACAATCATTCATGGATTCTGAGTCTGATGAGGAAATACACAGGGGGCAAGGAACTTATTAGGCCTGCCATCACTAGATTTGCAACACATTTTTTGACATTGCAATCTATGGGTGCCCAACAAAGAAACTTGCAAAAGATGTTTTCTAGTGATGAATGGAATGAAAGTCAGTTCTCTTGCAAACAGGATGGAAAAGACATGAAAAGGAAAGTTGTTGAAGAAATATTTTGGAAAAAGGCAGCAAACATTGTGAAACTTGCTGAGCCATTGGTTAAGGTGTTGCGCTTGGTGGAGGGGGAAAGATTGGCTATGGGCTTCATTTATGAGGCTATGGATCAAGCAAAGGAGCAGATAAGGGCAGCATGCAAGGACAGAGTGGCTAAGTATGGGCCCATTTGGGAAATCATTGATCAGAGATGGAACAATCAACTCCATCGCCCGATACATGCAGCTGGGTATTTTCTGAACCAAAGGTATCATTATAAAGCTCAGGAAACAGGAGCTTTGACTGGAGAGGTTAGAGATGGATTGATTGACTGCATTGATCGCATGATCCCCACAGAGAGTGAGCAGTTGACGATACACAGGCAGATCACTATGTTCAGCCATGCCACTGGTACCTTTGGCAAGAACCTTGCAACGATTGCAAGGGAATCAGATGAGCCAGGTAAACAAAGAATTTCAATTTTCAAATTTATATTTTATAATTTATTATTTTGTATAATTGTTTATAAAATTATAATTTCAATTTCAAAGTTGGATATAAATTGTTGAGCTAACTGAAACACATTTTTTGCAGCACAATGGTGGGAGGCATTTGGTGCCCACTGTCCTGAATTGCAGAGGTTTGCAATCCGCATTTTGAGTCAAACTTGCAGTGCTTCTGGGTGTGAGCGCAATTGGTCTGTCTTTGAGAGGATTCACACACACAAGAGAAACCGTTTGGAGCAAAAACGGTTAAATGATCTAGTGTTTGTCCAGTACAACCTTCGACTAAGACGGAACCAATTGCTAAACAAAAGACCCGATTCAGATCCCATTGTGTTGGAGGATATTGATCCAACATCAGATTGGGTAGTGGAGTCTTGTCCACCAGAGTTTGACAGGGAGAGTTCACTTGACTTCGATTTAGATATGGAGGCGACTATGCTCAATGTAGATCCATTAGTAGCAGACCCAGTCCCAGGCCATCCAGTTGCAGTCGCTGCAGGTACAAGCACTTCTTCTAGTCAGCCACGACGGAGACACATATCTCATCTATCTGATTCTCAAGGTGGTAAGGGCAAGGGTATAGTTCCAGTCGAGGATGTTGATTCAGAGGAGGAGGCGGAGCGAGCGTCTTCCCCCCATGGTTCAGAGTTTGAGGAAGAGGACATTGGCTTGTCAGATTCAGATGACTAGCGGTAGTTACTAGTTACTAGTGACTATTCATGTTTTGTTGTAGGGCCATTTAGAGCCTCCTTAGTTATGTTTTTTGTTTTGATCATGTATTGGTCCTTGGACAGTGCACTGGGTGCAATTTTGATATAATGGATATATTCATGAGCCTACTTTTATCATATGTTCTCTTTTGTCTATATTGTAATGCTTTGTGTTTGGAAACATGAATAAAAATCTTTAAATTTATGTTTTTGTACAAAAAAATTAATATTTAATGTATTTTTTACAAAAACCGAGTCATGACCGAGTCATTGAAACCTGGTCGACCGAGTCATTACCGATTCCGAGTCATTACCGAGTCATTACCTCGACCTGGTAGCTGACCGATTCTGTTTTTTAAAACATTGGGTAAAATACAATGGATTGAAAAAATCATTTCAGATGCGAGGGAGGCACAAATGTTCATCTGCAACCACCATGCTTCCTTGGCAATTTACAGGTTGTATTCAAAGAATCATTTTTTAAAACTTGCAGAAACAAGATATGCCACATACTTTATTTTGCTTGAGCGCATGGTTGAGGTCTATGCATCTTTACAAGCGATTGTTGTTTCTTCAGAGTGGAATGCATGGAATGAGTCTAAGTCACCTCAAGCAAAGAAGATAAGAGAAATGTTTCTTAATGAGGATTGGTGGGTTGACTGTACATATGTTGTCTCTTTCACAGCTCCAATTGTGGAGTTGATCAGGTATGCTGATTCAGATTCTCCTGCTCTTGGAGAAATATATGAATGTATTGATACCATGGTGGGCAAGGTAAAGCACATCATTCGCCAAAGACACAATTTTTTGGAGTTTTTCCATGAAATCCACAAGCTGATAGAGAGAATATGGCTTAAACTCAATACCTCCCTTCACATGGATGCATATGCCCTTAATCCAAAGTGGTATATGGAAAGACCAAATAGAATTCTTCCTATTGATGATGAAGAGGTAAAACAAGGGTTTCTTGATGCTATAACTAAGATGTATACTTATGATGAAGCAAGTATGAGATAGGAGCAATTTATTGATTTTGGTACATTAAGCCCTCCTGCATTCAGCCAAGATGCAAAGAAGGACATCAAGCATTATGCTCAGAAGAAACCCCTTGGATGGTGGAGAATGTATGGGGGTCAGGTTCCAGAGCTCCGAAATCTTGCTTCATGCTTGCTATCTCAGGTTTGCTAGTTCCTCAGCTGCTGAAAGGAATTGGTCAACTTATAGTTTCATACACTCTGTTAAGAGGAATAGACTTACCTCTAAGAGAGCAGAGAAACTTGTTTTATCTTTTAATGAAATATGAAACATTTGTTCAAAGAAAATTTGCACAGATATTTAGAAGGACACAAAGCCATGTGGGATATTAAATAAAGATGCACTTCAGTGTGATGATGTTGACAATCTTGTTGGTCACGGGATTGGTTTAACTGGCCTTAGACAAACATTAGCTATTATATTGAGTAGTGATGATGAATATGTGATCATTCTAGAAGCAGGAAACAAACATATGGACATCCTTGATGTTGAAGATCGTACTCTATGATCATCTTAATATTTGTATTGTTGTTATATTTTGGCTCTTGGGCATTTTGAATTATGTACTACTTTAGGCTTTTGCCTTTTTTTCCAGTATGAACATCAATATGATTTGTGTGACTTGTCACTTTAGCCTTTTAGTTTTGGTTTTAACTTTTTATGGTCTTGAATCTCTTAAAAAATCAACTTGGTATGACATATGTACATTTAAATTTTAATATGTACACTATTAAAAAAAAAAACGTATAAAATATATATATTAAAATTTAATTTTTAATATATTATATAATATATTATTGTCGCTCCCAACTTGACGTTTCCTGTAAATTTGGACAAAGCTTCTAGCCATACCGGATACTTGTTCCCATGTACCCAAAGTATTCCCGTACCGGAAACTCATGCAACATAGGATATAATAGTGATTACCCCTTTTAAGGTAGGGCAATTCATTTCCCTCCAGGGGGTTGGTACAATCATGGGTTCCTTTATGATGAAGGAGGCTCATTTAGGGCCTATGTGTGAAAATTTCTGAATCTTACACTTATGCAGAAATTTTTACTGTTAATCTGGTTATGCTCCTCTTATTAACTGAATAAAATTCCGATTAAAATCGAAGAAAAACACATAACAAATCTTCACCAATTCAGATCTAGAACAACTACATGGACACATAGCCAAAGTGACACTGATATTTTCTGGACAAATAGTCCCCGGAAAAACCTAATGCGGGAAAACCGGTCTTCTGGCTATTGGAGGGTTTTTATTATTCAAAATTTTCTGAATACAACAAATTTGGGTTCCAGACCTGGAAACCCGATAGAGAAATAATAGATCTACAACTCATTGGTTGTTCTAAGGCCAAAACTAATGACTGATCCACATCCTCAAATGGGATTTACAAGACTCAGCCAAAATTAGGCCCTAGAAACCCCAGCACTGCCCTGAAGCCTCTACGTCAGCCCCTGAAGCCCCTACATCCCTCAACGCTAACCTGGAAAGGGCTGCGTTACCCTAGACTTGGTGACACAGTCCTTACGCTACCCCTTAGCGTCTCTGCATAACCCCTAAAGGCTTCCAGCTGAAAATCACGTTGTCCTTGAGGGACTGCGCAGCACAGTTGCTGCCCTTCGTGCTGCTACTCTCCTGTTTCTCTGCGCTGCCTCTCTGAGTTGATCCCTACCTCTTGCTGATTCTATACCCTGGGATCAGATCATCCCCTTGTCCTAAATTCCCCTCTCTGCAGCTGAAACACTTCTGAGAATTCTTAGCAAACCCGCCCTAGAATCTCAGCTTAGCTTCAATGCTCTGCCTCTGTGTATCTTTACAAATGACCCCAAGCCTTTCCTTTATACTTTTCTCGTTGGGAAACCAACGACCATGATCAGATCTTGAACCAATGGCTAAGATTAAAAGAAAGCTTGATCAGTGTGACTTAAGACAATTTCATCACATGTTTAATTAAATTCACTTTAATTATTTAAGTTCCCTAAGTTTTAATGTAGGAAATACATTAAAATAATTAATTAATTTAATATCTCCTAAACCAGATGAAATTTCCCAAATCCATATCTGGGTCTTGTAGATCAAGTGTACTCTAGTCCTTCCTCAAAATTTGGGAGCTAGAGCACAACTGATGCTACCCCAAATACACAAAATCTCAACACTCCCTCTTAGCATCAAGGGTGTGCTCTAGCAATACATCACACTATGCATTACAAGACTTTGAGTACTAGTTCTGTGATGCTGAAGCTTGGCCGACTGCCACTCAACTCTACATTGCTGTTGCCATTCTGTACTGCTGCCCATGACTCTGCCACTGCAACTACAACCTCTGTACTGCAACTCCCTCTCAATATGTTGCATCTGTGCTGCTCATAGCACTGCCACTGCCGATATGCTGTACTGCAACTTCAATTGTTAAGAGAAATAACTGAATCTCCTGCCCAATCTTTGACAGACAAGTCAGATGGGCTGCATCCTCATCACTGAAGCTCCATAGGCTATAAATCTGTGCTGGCATCTGAACGATGATGCATAGCTACAACTTTGCATTGCGTAAGACTCCCTCTGCACTACTAAAGTCACATCAACCCCTTATGCTGAAATCTCACGCTACTGCTGCACTGCGTTGTCCCTCTTAAGCCTTCTTCGCTGCTGCAGCTCTGCACTGCGTAAGCAGCTTTGCTTTGCGCTGCTAGAGTCGCATCAGCCTTTGTGTTGCTGCTGCTGCTCTGCTCCACCCAATCTTCAGAACTGCCTCTGCTTCATCTGTGATCTATGCACCCACTGCTCCACTTGTCCCGCTACTGTCTTAAGGCTGTCGTAGCTCACATGTGATCCAAGAGATGAGCTGCTCAAGGATCCCAACTTATACTATGTAGCACCTCTACATCTCCATGTCGCTCCACTTTTGCAGTTCATGAGCGCTCATGGCTGCATCATTTTCCGACCCATCATCTGCCATAGCAGGCTTGGAAGAAGAAGCTTCCTTGTCCCTTTTCTTCTGAGGACAATTGCTAGCAAAATGTTCCATTTCACCACACTGGAAGCACTTGATCTTTGACAAATCCTTCTTCTTCTTTCCCTGCTGCCTCTTTGATGCCAAGGCTGCATCTTATTCATCTTCCTTCTTCACTTTGCTTGATCTCGAGCTGTACTTCTTCTTGCTGAATCTGCGGAGTTCTTCTTGATGCAGACTTGCCCACAACCTATCCCAATCTGGGAGGTCCGCTCTGCCCAAGATACTTTGGACAAAGGTTTCCCACTCATTTGTGACTGCATTGAGAGCAATCCTGACCATCACATCGTCTTCCACTTTGACACCCGTTGCAGTCAACTGATCTCTGATCGATTGCAATATGAAGAGGAAATGCTCCATGTCTTCTCCCTTGGTCATCATGAATGACCTCATTTGTGTCTCCAACAACATCTTCCTTTGGACAGATTTTCCCTCATATAGGGAGATTAAGGCCTTCCACATCTCATTAGTTGTCTTCTTCTCAGCTAAGTGTGGTACAATATGGTCCTTAATTCCATCCATAATCAGCCGCTTGGGATGCCCAAGAACTTCCTTATGCTTCCGTAGGGGATCTGGATCAGTCGGTGTGGCCAGAGTTTGATTTGCATGGTCTCTAAGATTATATGCCTCAAGGACTATCAGGATCCTTGCCTTCCAAACTGAAAAGTTGGAGAGGCCATCCAATCTGTCCTGATCACGTAGTCCATGAGGAGCCATCTGCTCAGAAATGTGTCGGAACTTCCCTTTCTCTTTGCTAGAGAACTGGATCTAAGGCCCTTGGCGAAACATGCACCTTTTGCTCCCTCTGACAACTGATTTCCCTCCTTGGAAATCTGCCAAATCAACTATGATTCAGCTCTCTTTGATCCTCTGATCAATTTGCAAGTTTCTTTGGCTAGAAACTCTCTGAGAAGCTGATCTCCTCCCACTCTCTGTCACTTGTGCTTAGGATAAAAATCTGAAAACTTCAGAATTTTAACCCCACCAGCCCCTTCTGAATTTCTGCAGCTAATTTTCAGTCTTTTCTGGATCTTAACAAATTCAGATCTGCATCACACTGGCTGGCTTTAGACCAATCCAGCAACATTTCTGAGCCGCCTCTGCATAGTAATTGCGTGGGCTTGCTAGGAGACAACATTAGACTGTGTCACCCTTCCCTCTGTGTGAATCTGCCTTTGAAAATTGCATTGTCCCTTCAGATCTGCATTTCTGCTGCTTTCTGCAGCTAGAACCTTCAGTCTCTTGCTGGTGACCCTCCTAGATCTGCAATTACTCTGATACCATGTGAAAATTTCTGAATCTTACAATTATGCAGAAATTTTTACTGTTAATCTAGTTATGCTCCTCCTACTTAGATAAGTTATTAACTGAATAAATTCAAATTAAAATCAAAGCAAAACACATAACAGATCTTCACCAATTCAGATCTAGAACAAGTACATGCACACATAGACAAAGTGACAGAGATAGTTTTTGGACAAATATTCCCCGAAAAAACCCAATGCGGGAAAACTGGTCTTCTGGCTATTGGAGGGTTTTTATTATTAAGAATTTTCTGAATACAGCAAATCTGGGTTCCAGACCTGGAAAACCAGACAGAGAAATAATAGATCTATAGCTCACTGGTTCTTCTAAGGCCAAAATAATGACTTATCCACACCCTCAAACGAGATTTACAAGACTTAGCCAAAATTAGGCCCTAGAAACCCCAGTGCTGCCCCTGAAGCCTCTGCGTCAGCCCCTGAAGCCCCTGCGTCCCTCAGCGCTAGCCTGGAAAGGGCTGCGTTACCCCAGACTGGGTGACACAGTGTTACGCTGCCCCTTAGGGTCTCTACGTAAACCCTGAGGGCTTCTAGTTGAAAATCACGCTATCCTTGAGGGACTGCGCAGCAACTGCGTAGCACAGTTGCTGCCCTTCCTGCTACTGCTCTCCTACTTCTCTAAGCTGATCTTTGCCTCTTGCTGATTCTAGACCCTGGGATGAGATCATCCCCTTGGCCTAATTTCCCCTCTCTGCAGCTGAAACACTCCTGAGAATTCTTAGCAAACCCGCCCTAGAATCTCAGATTAGCTTCAGTGCTCTGCCTCTGTGTATCTTAACAAATGACCCCAAGTCTTTTCTTTATACTTTTCTCATTGGAAAACCAACAACCATGATCAGATCTTGAATCAATGGCTAAGATTAAAAGAAAGCTTGATCCGAGTGGCTTAAGACAATTTCATCACATGTTTAATTAAATTCACTTTAATTATTTAAGTTCCCTAAGTTTTAACTTAGGAAATACATTAAAATAATTAATTAATTTAATATCTCCTAAACTAGATGAAATTTCCCAAATCCATTTATGGGTCTTGTAGATCAAGTGTACCCTAGTCCTTCCTCAAAATTTGGGAGCTAGAGCACAACTGATGCTACCCCAAATACACAAAATCTCAACACTATGGAACCGGGGTGATAGCCATAGGTAAGGGACAAAATTCATGCATTGACCTTTGCCCACGTGCTAATTATTTTTGTCCCGACTATCTTTTGCATTTTGTGGTACAATTTCCTGTTATATGTGGCCAATTGTGTGTTTCTTTTTCTTTTAGCTGCTTCAACCTCCGGGGCATCATTCCAGGCTTGACCCAAGGTGGGGGCAAGCGGATAGGGAGATTGACCCCATGTGGACCCATGTAATATTCCCAATTAGCAGATAACTAATTGGAATATTCATATTTTATTAATTTTTGCTTTTCTTATGCTTAATAGGAAATAAACGGGTGAGGAGACCCATGAATAAAACATTAGAATAAAAGCACTTTCCTAAATTAACTGGGCAGATTAATTAAAAGGCAAAGTGGGGCCCATGAGGCCAAGTGACAGCATAGGAGAGGAGGCACTTATGACAGCGTAGTGGCAATGTGGGGCCAGGCAGCACAATGGCAGCGTAGGAGAGGTGGCGCAACGCATCAAGGGACAACGTGGCACAGAGGGACAACGCAACATAGGTGGGCCCAAGGGAATTTAGGGGTTCACAAGCATAAAAGGAGAGGAAGACAATCTTTCTCATTCATTCTTGCATCTTATGATTTTCTGTCTATCAAGACCAGAGCACGCTCAAGCGGTTTAGCTGAGTCTGCAGTGTTGTTTAGCACAAGGGTGTCTCCGAGCGGAGACCCCAACCTTGTCCTCGGGGGACTTCGAGTGCTTGCTCAGGAGAGGAGCCATTCCACCAGTTTTTGGAGAGCAATATCATTTCAACCACAGGATTACACAGTCAATTCAATAGCAGCGCAGTCTTCTAGGGGGGTTACACAATGATCGAGGAAAGCAGCTCCGGGGGAGGAGAACTTCACGAGATTTCATTCTGGGAGATGGTGAGGGGATCAACCCTTCCATAGTTGAGTTATTCGGAGAGTTGGAGGCCTTTCTTTCAATGTTCTCATCACAGAGGCCATCGTACCCAGCAAGAGAGCGTAGCCATCCCTAGAGGGAGAATTTCCAAGGTCAGCCTTTCTGGAATTCTTTCGTGGGTTATTCTGGGTTTTTGGAGAAGCCCGTGTCCGAGTTTCAGAATTTTTCGAGCAGCGGAGCAGCCTCGTCTTGCAGTCCCATTCCATTCAACAACATAATTTTCCAATAGGACTGCATAGAGGAGGAGCAACGCAGAGCAGAGATTGAGCAAAGATTCTGATAGAGGAGGCAGTGATCATTTCAGCCTTCCTTGAGCAGGCCAAGGTGCTATCATTCTGAGCACACTTTGTATATGTTCCTCATTTCAGAAATTTAATAAAATGGCTTAGTTGTTCTGGTTTATTTGCAGTGTTTCTTATGTGTGTCCCTATGAGTTGTAGTTTTTGTTTATGTTGCTTTGTATTGTTGTCTATTTCCTATTAGGAATATTACAATGGTATCAGATCTCATAGACTTGGCTCAGCCTGTGGAGCAACCAGTCTATGAAACCCGAAGACAGAGAGTTCATCACTTACCAGAAGCAGAGGTACAGGGACAAAGAACGTAGGCTCGAAATCACACCGCAGGACATCATTCCGGAGGAGAAATGCGAAGGGAAGGCACCAATGGCAGATGAGATGGATGACGGGAAGGAGTTTGGTAACCTCCTCTTGAAATATGTACAGGAGCTTTCCAAGAAGATAGAGGAAATGGAGCAGAAGATTGCCGAAGAAAATAGACAGTGTGAGATTCCAAGGGAGTTTCACAGTGGAGAAGGGTCTCGAACTTCTCACCATATTTTGGAGCAGAACGCTGCGTAGCAGGTGGTGCTACGCACTCCCCCATGTTCCACTATGCCCACTTTCCTGACCCCAGGAGCAGGAATGGGAGGACCCTTGGAGCCGAAGGTGGCTCATTACGGGGAATATTTTGCAAAGTATCAGTCGTATGGGCGAGAGTTTGGAGAAGCGCTCACCTTCCATGATTTTTTCCAGCTGAAGAACAACAGCTGACCCCGAAACTAGAATAGAGGAGGAGGGTACACGTAGGGGAATGACCTGCAACGTACTGTGGGCAGATTTTTCTTGCCTACCTTTGATGGATCATCAAAATGTTCGGCTAAGGCTTGGGTAGAAAAGTTGGACATCTATTTTCAATTGAACCAGATGGCGGAGGTAAAGGCTATTAAGGTGGAAATGTTGCACCTTGAAGGGGAAGCCCACGACTAGTGGTTCCATGGGATGTTGATGCTGGGTCACGCAGGAGTGACAGCGTATGCAGAGTTCACTCGGAGGTTGGTGGAGAGATTTGACCGGAAGGACCTGGAGGAACATTTTTTTGAGCTAACTAAGCTCAAGTAGTCAGGAAGCGCGGAGACATACATTTCTGAGTTCTTGAAACTCTCAGTGATGGTGCCAGATTTTTCATTGGCCAGGAGGGTTTATATGTTTATCGACGAGTTGGAAGAACCATTGCGTGGACTAGTCAGATCCACTAGGCCTACTACGCTGCCAGATGCAGTGGGGAGGACTAGGGACTTGCAGGATGCTCTTCCAAGGATGAGAGCTCCTTTTCCACCAAAACCAGTGTTCCAGCAGAAGGGAAAGGACACAAGAGCTCCACCCCCTAGGGGGAACCAAGGCCAAGGGCCATTAGATGATGATACCCTGAGAGACTTGAGACAGAGGAAGTTATGCTTCACTTGCCAGGAGCCATGGGCACTGAGTCATCATTGTGCTGCAGGGAAGGCACATTATATTGAGGTCTTCTCCGACAGTGAGGGAGAAGAGGAGGCATATGAGAAGTTGGAGGGAGATGCCAGCGCTAGTGCACCAGGAGGAGATCATCCACCACCACCTCCCCCGTAGTAGCAGCAACAGTGTTCGCACCCTCTGGAGGAGTCCTTGCATCTTTGCGGGGAGTTCCTAAGTATTTGACGCCGAGAGTCCGAGGCACGGTCCAAGGACGACGTGTCTCAGTGTTGGTGGATAGCGGGGCTACCCATAACTTCATTGATGCTCAGCTAGTGTAGCGGAGAGACATACCAACGAAGAGTTTTGATGGGTTCTTCGTGTTGGTTCCAGTTGCCAGGACCATGCAGTGCATGCGATATGTTCCATTATTAGCAGTGACCATGGGGACATACACCATGACGAATCACTTCTTTGTGGTCGACATCCCAAATACCAATGTGGTATTGGGTGTGCAGTGGCTTATCACGCTTGGTAAGGTCACTACAGATTGGGAGACATTGGAGATGGAGTGGACGGATAAGAGGAGTGAGAAGCATGTGATGATCAGGGGCATGCACACATACCCTCCACAGATAGTCTCGGCACACCGGATGGAGGCAGGTTTTTGGAAGGGGGATGTAGAATGGGCAGTGGAGCTGCATATTTCAGAGGCAGGAGCGACAGGGCAGCCAGTGCATCCTGATGTACAGTCTATATTGGACTGCTACACTACGTTTTTCGAGGACATACCACCAGAACAACCACCGGACAGGGGATTTGAGCATATTATTGAGCTGGAGTAGGGGATCCAAGTAGTGATTACCACCCCCTATAGGCACCCCAAAGCCTACAGGGACGAGATTAAGCGGGCCATACATGAGCTCTTGGCATTGGGGCACATCAAGCCCAGTACTAGTCCCTTTGCTTCTTCCATGGTCTTGGTGAAGAAGAAGGATGGCACATTGCGAATGTGCATCAATTATAGGGTGCTCAACAAGAAAAGCATGAAGAACCGTTACTCCATACCCAAGATTGATGAGCTGATGGATGAGTTGAGGGGAGCGAAGTTCTTCTCGAAGATAGATCTGAGGTTGGGGTACCATCAGATCAAGGTGAGGGACCAGGATGTCCCCAAGACTGCGTTCAAATACCACTATGACCACTTTGAGTTCTTGGTGATGCCCTTTGGGCTGACCAATGCTCCGACCACATTCCAGTCTTGTATGAACCACATTTTCAGTGGTCAACTGAGAAAGTTTGTGCTAGTATTCTTCGATGACATTCTCATCTATAGCCGCACATGGGAGGAGCACTTGCAACATATCGATACTGAACTGCATATTTTGGAGGAGCAACATTTCTATGCTAAGCTATCCAAATGCGAGTTTGGGCTTATAAAGATGCTCTACTTGGGGCATATCATCGGAGTGGACGGGGTAAAAGTCCATGAGGAGAAGATCCGAGCCATTCGGGATTGGCTGGCACCGAAGAATGTGACAGAACTACGGGGGTTTGTAGGCATCTGCACCTAGTACTAGAAGTTTGTCAAGGGGTTTTCACAGCTTGCAACACCCCTCACTAACCTCACCAAGAAGGGGGTTTTCAGAGAGATTGATGCTGCGTAGAGGGCCTTTGATAGGCTCAAGGAGGTGATGAGCAGCTGTCCAGTGTTGGCATTGCTAGATTTCATGCAACCCTTTGTGTTGGAATGCGATGCTTCAGGAGAGGGGGTAGGAGCAATTTTGATGTAGGGAGGCCATCCTATTGCTTTCAAGAGTCGAAAGCTGCTGCCGCATGAGAGGCTATACCCGATATATGACAAAGAGATGTTGGCCATCATGCATGCGTTAGCCAAGTTTTGACAGTACCTGGTGGGTAATAGATTTCGGGTGAGGACTGACCACAACAGTCTCTAGTTTTTCCTTGAGCAGAAAAAGTTGCAAGAGAGGCAGCAGAAGTGGGTCAGCAAAATCCAGGCCTATGACTTTGACATCAAGTATGTCAAGGGGAAGAACAATGTAGTGGCAGATGCCTTGTCACGGAGGCCAGCAACGTTGTCCTTGATGAGCCTTGACGTAGATTGGAGAGCCCAGTTGTTGGTGGAGTATTCCAAGGACCGTTTTGCTTGAGGTGATGGATGGACAGGTGACAGATGACAGGTATTGGGTGATGGATGAGGTCATCTATTACTGAGACAGAATTTATCTGACGGGTAGCTCCCAGATCAGGGAGAAGATCTTGCGTGCGGCCTATGACTCACCACTTTTAGGTCATCAGGGGCTCACCAAGACTTCCAGGGTCATTCGGGAGAGGTTCTCATGGAGAGGCCTTAAGGAGGACGTACTCCGGCATGTCAGGGAGTGCAAGGTTTTCCAGAGGAACAAAGGGGATTTGAGTCATCCCGCAGGTTTGCTATAGCCGCTCCCCATTCCAGAGGGGAAATGGGAGAGCATCTCCATGGATTTCATCATAGGGTTGCCCATGATGCAGGGCAAGGACTGCATCTTCGTAGTCGTGGATCGACTGACAAAGTATGCACATTTTATTGCCATATCCACGCGATACACAACTTCACGGTGGCCGAGTTGTTCTTCGGGGATATTTTCAGGCTCCATGGTCTCCCAAAGACCATAGTTAGTGATAGGGACAGCCAGTTCATGGGTGGATTTTGGCAGGAATTGTTCCTTTTGGTGGGTACCGAGTTGACACCCAGTACCAGTTATCACCCACAGACGGATGAACAGACAGAGATAGTGAACAAGTGGACTATGTCTCGGGGCAGCAGAAGGCGTGGCTGCATTGGCTTCACTTGAGGGAATACTGCTACAATACGACATTCCATATGTTGATCGATATGTCTCTGTTTTATGCTTTGTATGGATAGCATGCTCTAACTTTTGTTGATGTTATGTTTGGAGCAAGCAAGGCCCCACGGGCCAAAGACTGGATCCAAGAGAGCCAAGACATCCTTCGAGCTCTCAAGGATAACCTGGACACAACGCAGAACCAACAGAAGATGTATGCAGACAGAGGCCGTGTAGAGAGACAATTTGAGGTAGATGACTTGGTTTACCTCCACCTTCAGCTATACAAATAGTCCATGCTGAAGCAGAAGGGAGCAGAGAAGCTCAAACCTCGCTTTTATGGCCATACATGGTGATTCGGTGAGTTGGTGAGGTGGCATATGAGCTAGAGCTACCGCAGGGAGCCGGATCCTTAACATCATCCATGTCTCATGCTTGAAGAAAGCTTTGGGACAACAGGTGACTTCCACTATGGAGCTCCTGCCTACAAATGATGAGGGGAATTTGGTGTTACAACCAGAAGTCATTCTAGACACTCGGGAGAGACAGCTAAGGAGCAGGATAGTCAACGAATATTTGATCAAGTGAACAAACCTTCCAGATGAAGATGCCACTTGGGAGGGTGGGAGATCCTGCAACATCCATTCTTGCAATTGCTTCAGGACAAGAAACATTTTGGCGGGGAGGATTGTAATATTCCCAATTAGCAGATAGCTAATTGGAATATTCATTTTTGATTAATTTTTTCTTTTCTTAAGTTTAACAGGAAATAAAGGGGTGAGGGGACCCATGAATAAAACATTAGAATAAAAGCACTTTCCTAAAGTCACTGGGCAGATTAATTAAAAGGCGAAGTGGGGCCCATGAGGCCAAGTGACAGCGCAGGAGAGGAGGCACTTAGGACAACCTAGTGGCAGCGTGGGGCCAGGCAGCGCAGTGACAGCATGGGAGAGGCAGCGCAACGCAACAAGGGATAGTGTGGCACAGAGGAACAACGCAACATAGGTGGGCCGAAGGGAATTTGGGGGTTCACAAGCATAAAAGGAGAGGAAGACAACCTTTCTCATTCATTCTTGCATCTTATGATTTTCTGTCTGTCAAGACTAGAGCATGTTCAAGCGGTTTCGCTGAGTTTGCAGTGTTGTTTAGCACAAGGGTGTCTCCGAGCAAAGATCCCAACCTCGTCCTCGGGGGACATCAAGTGCTCGCTCAGGAAAGGAGCCATTCCACCAATTTTTGGAGAGCAGCGGCATCATTTCAGCCACAGGATTATGCAATCACTTCGAGGGAAACGCAGTCTTCCAGGGGGATTACACAGTCATAGAGGAGAGCAGCTCCGAGGGAGGAGAACTTCACGAGATTTCAGTCCGGGAGATGGTGAAGGGATCAACCCTTCCATAGATGAGTTCTTCGGAGAGTTGGAGGCCTTTCTTTTAGTGTTCTCATCACAGAGGCTATCGTTCCCAGCAGGAGAGCATAGCCATCCCTAGAGGGAGAATTTTCGGGGTCATCCTTTCCGAAATTCCTTCGTGGATTATTCTGGGTTTTTGGAGGAGAAGCCGGTGTTCGAGTTTCAGAATTTTCCGAGAAGTGGGGCAACCCTGTCTTACAGTCCATTTCTAGCGAGCAACAGGATTTTCCAGTAGGACTGCGTAGAGGAGCAGCACAGAGCAGAGATTGAGCAGAGATTCTGATAGAGGAGGGAGTGATCATTTTAACCTGCCTTGAGCAGGCCAAGGTGCTATCATTTTGAGCACACTTTGTATATATTCCTCATTTCAGAAATTTAATAAAATGGTTCCGCTGTTCTGGTTTATTTGTAGTGTTTCCTATATGTGTCTCTATGTGTTGTAGTTTTTGTTTATGTTGTTTTGTATTGTTGTCTATTTCCTATTAGGAATATTACAACCCATGTGGGAAAAATGATCAATGGGAGTATAATGAGTGGAAGGGGAGTAATAATGCAGATAAAGGAGCAGGACCACACACCCAAAGTCGGGGTTTCCCAAGTAGTACCACCCTAGAACCAAATGGTCAATAAAGGAGATCCCACGAAACTAAGATGCAAGGGTAACACCCAAAAGAGATCGCGGGGACAAGAGCACAGACTAAGCCCACTCTTTCCGCAAAATCCCCCCATCAATCCATGCCCATAAGTATCCATGATAAGTAAACCCAATACTCACTTACCAAATGAAAAGACATACCTTTAGCTTCAGGAGGCCCACCTTCAAACATACAATCAATACAGATGGGTGAAGGACCACATGGTTGGCTTAGGTGGCAGAGAAATGGCACAGCGAGCTAGTAGGAGGCTGCAAGGGGCTGCTGGCTGCCGGCTGAGGTCCATCATGGAGAAATTTTTTCTCCTAGGGATATCACCAACGAAGTGGTGGGTAACAGGTCTCTCAAGGATAGCGAAAGCCTATTCAAGGTGTCTAACCATCGCACAAAGCTTCTTGAGAGGTCCTATATCATCTTGAAAGTCTTTACCATAGGTATACTTGTCATCCTTGAATATGAGATATTTTTTCGGATTAATCACATAATCAATTTTTACTAGTCGACGTTTCGAACCAACTAATGTGGTTTATCCTCAGGACAGATAAAAAATCCTATCTATCCACAGGTTCAAATAACCGAGATGCATCATGTTCCAAATATAAATGTTGGAGAGAGTCAAATAACAATAATAAAATTTAATATTAGATTAATATATGGCTGTTAGGTTATAAATATTTTGGTGCACTTTTATCAGAAAATTAGTAATTTTATTTTGTAAGAAAATACTTAATATCGTATGTTTATTGTGAAAAATAAAAAGGAAATTTGACTGTTATGGAGTAAAAATTAAAATATTACGATAAAAAAAATGAATAAAGGGAAATTTGTTTGAACCCAATTATATAGTAAATATTAGAATGAGAATATAATCAACCAATCAATTAACAACAAAATATCAAAATTATTATATACCTGTATATTTATATTATTATTTACATATATCTTCATATTTTATTATTATATATTTAGACAAAATATCAAAATTATTATATATTTATATTATTGTTTATACATATCTTCATATATTATTATTATATAGTCAAGAATCAATTAAAACAAAATATCAAAAAATTATTATAATTATTATAATTTTATATTATTATAATAAAAATATTGTGTGTTATTACTATATATTATTTTTAAATACAACTATATTTATATAATTTCTCATATATTATTAAAGACTTAAATATGTTCTACCAAAGATGGATCACAAAAGATTGAAATCAACCATTGAAGATCTCAAACTCTAAGTCTAGATTTTCCTCCTAGGTCTCTCTCAGAGAGCCTTTAGCTTCTTCAAAAGCATTGAGCCCTTAATTGAGTCTCTCCTTGAATGGGCCTTTGGATTCACTTCATACCCTGTTATTGACATCATCATTATAAGTGATTTCCTTCATACCAGGACTCCTCCCATCGATGAAAGTCGGTAAAGATGTTGGAATTTCTGAAGTATTCCAAACAACAGAGAGATAAAAATTCTCCAACTTCAACACAAAGATTCAGTGTAAAATTCTGGACAGAGATGGCACAAAATTATTTCATTAAAAATCTATGAGCTATTACAAAATGAAACTCTTCCTTCTCTTGAGGGATTCCAATGCAAAAATTTGCTATATGACTGCTACACAACACAGTTCATTTCACACTCTCTCACATTAAAAAAACGCACACACACAGTGCTAAAATTCTCTCTGTCCTTTTTTAATACAGAGTAAAAGGAAGGAACTTTGTTTTTGCCTTCTGGCAATTAAAAAAAAAATATAACACAGTCCTTTGCAATTTCTTTACAGCCTACGGGCTTACATAGCAACACTCTGTCTATATTTAAAAAAATAATAGCAGCTACCTTTTTAGGCCTTCGTGCCTTTTTTTTCTTTTTAAATATGACATAACAATACTTTTAACAAAAATAAAACAATACTTATATATATTATAAATATTGAAAATATTTATAATATATATGTTACAACTCATACATATGTATTAAAGTCAAACGAATTTTTAAATATGACATAACAATACTTTTAACAAAAATAGAACAATAATTATATATATTATAAATATTGAAAATATTTATAATATATATGTTACAACTCATACATATGTATTAAAGTCAAACGACTTTGGAATAAAATCCGTCGCAGCACTGAAATGAAATTTTAAACCTAAGCTTGAACCTTTATCGCCGACTTAAAACAAAAAATTAAATTCCTTTGCATAAAATTAACGCATACCAACTGGCTGCTGTGACGTCACCCTCATGGATGCGCGATAAAATATTAAATCGAACTCATAAAATCTTATCGGGTCCGAATGAAGGCTTGGTGACTGGACCTCATTTCTACGCGATCACCTCCTGATTGGTTGAGGTGGGTTCCATGCTGGGGACATGGGCTCATTTGAAAAATAAAAAACTACCGGTAAGAGCAGATGGTAGGAGGATTGAATTAATGCGGTGGGTGTGCAGGTTTGAATGTAGGGATGGCGAGGTTGCATGGTGTAAACCACAAAATTTAAATTGCAAGACAAGCTACGACCATAAATAAAAAAACCAGAAACTTGAATTTGCAGGGATTTAGAACTTCCGTTGAATGTGAGGTTGAGTGTGGGTTCAAAAATAAGCAAGCTCGGTCGCTGTCCTTCAAGATTTTATATCAGAGTTTAAATTCTGTCCTCCCTGCCAGTGTGTAGTTGGAAATTAAATTCCAACACTCCCCCTTAATTTCAACTGCTGGATTTTCTTCCATACCCAAACACTTTCTCAGATAATTAAAACTTTTTTGCCCCAATGGTTTTGTTAAAATGTCTGCAAACTGCTCCTCTGTTCTGTAATGTTGCAAAACAATTTCACCATTGTTCACGAGCTCCCTGATGTAGTGATACTTGGCATCAATGTGTTTTGTTCTTTTATGAAACACTAAATTCTTTGACAATGCTATCGCTGAGCTATTATCACAATAAATTGTTGTGCCTTTTACCTGTTCATGACACAAACTCTTCAACATTCTCCTCATCCAAACTGCTTGACACGCTGCTGATGTCGCTGCCACATACTCTGCCTCTGCTGTAGATAAAGCCATAATTGGCTGTTTCTTAGAAGCCCATGAAATGGCTCCTGAACCCATATGAAAAACATAATCAGAGGTGCTTTTCCTGTCATCTATATTTCTAGCCCAATCACTCTCAGTATATCCAATCAATTCAGAATTTTCTGAACTAGTTTATAAAATACCATACCCTTTTGTTCTTTTCACATACCTCAAAATTCTTTTTGCTGCTTGCCAATGTGCCTCCTTTGGCCTTTCCATAAATCTGGAAATTAAACTCACAGCATGCATAATATCTGGCCTAGTTGCAGTCAAATACATGAGGTTGCAAACTATGCTCTTATACAAAACTTGGATCAAAATCCTTGCTGCTGTCTTCTCTGCTTAACTTCAATCCCATCACTGTAAGAGTAATTGCTTCCTTGCAATCCTGCATGTTAAATCTTTCCAAAACTTCATTTACATATTTGGCTTGAGAGATAAAAATTCTATTTTCATTTGCTCTACTTCTATTCCTAAGAAGTATTTCAGCAATCCCATATTAGTCATCTCAATTTCATCCTTCATGACTAATTTAAAATTCTCAATGAGGTAAGCATCATTACCTGTAAAGATCACATCATCAACATGCAAAACAACAATCAACATCTTACCATCTTTCTCCTTAATGTATAATGTGGGTTCTCCTTCACATTTCTCAAACCCATTTTCTAGTAGATAGGCATCTATCCTACTATACCATGCTCTTGGTGTTTATTTCAGCCCATATAGAACTTTCTTCAATCTGCAAACTTTGTGCTCTTGACCTTCTTTCTCATAGCCTAGAGGTTGTTCAACATAAACCTCTTCCATCAATACTCTATTTAGGAACGCTGATTTCACATCCATTTGGTAAACCTTCCACTTGTGTTGTGCTGCTATGGACAACACTGCTCTTACTGTTTCCATTCTTGCAACCGGTGCAAATGTTTCTTCATAATCTCTTCCTTGTTGCTGCTTGTAGCCTTTGACAACAAGTCTGGCCTTGTGCCTTTCAATCTTACCTTCAGCATTGCTTTTGGTCTTGTAGACCCATTTCACTCCAATGACTTCCTTACCTTTTGGGAGATCAACTAATTCCCATGTTTTATTTTTCTCTATTGCATTTATTTCTTCATCCATAGCATCTATCTATTTCTTATCTTTCATTGCTTCTTCAAAATGAATAGGATCACCTACATGAAAATACAATGCAAATAAAGAGTTCATACCTTTATTTGTTGCCTCTTGCTCATAAATATCATTCAAACTTCTGAATCTGGTTCCTATTTCACTTGCTGAACTTGTGCTTGTAAAAGCACTCAAATATGCTCCTTGTAATGTGCTTGGAGAAACACTATTATCACTTCTCAAGGGTGTTCTCATACGTGCTTGTGGTGTCCATTGCTGTCCTTGTGTTGGTGGAGGTGGTGCTGCTAATGAGGTGTTCCTTTCAGCCATTTCTTCCTCATCATCATCATGAGACAAACAACTCTTTACATTCACTGTTTTCTCAATGCTTCCATCCCAAGCTTCTTCCTCAATGAACTGCACATCTCTGCTTATAAAAAACTTCTTGGTGGATGGGTTATACAACCTGTATGCCTTGGATTTTTCACTGTATCCAATAAATATGTACTTCTCCCCCTTACTGTCCAATTTCTTCCTTAGCTGATCTGGAATGTGTGCATAAGCCATACAACCAAAAACTCTCATGTGGGTGACACCTTGTTTTATGCCACTCCATGCTTCTTCAGGAACTCTGTTCATTACAGCTTTGGTTGGGCATCTATTCAAGATGTATGCTGCACAATGTACAGCTTTAGCCCAATATTCATTTGGCAAATGTTTTGCCTTCAGCATACTTCTTACCATGTCCATGATGGTCCTATTTTTTCTTTCAGCAACTCCATTTTGCTGCGGTGTATACCTTGCTGTAAATTGCTTGTGTATGTCATTTTCTCTGCAAAAATGCAAAAATTCTTTTGAGATATACTTACCTCCTCTATCAATTCTTAATACCTTAATATGTAGCCCACTTTGTTTCTCTACAAGAGCCTTAAAGTGGCAGAGTTTCTCAAACACTTCACTCTTATATTTCAAGAAATAAACAAAAGTTTTTCTTGTGTAATCATCAATAAAAGTCATCATATAGTGGTTGCTTGATGATGATGGTGTTTGCATTGGTCCACACAAATCTGAATGGGAAATTTCTAAGGGTGCCTTTGTCCTTATGCTCTTTCTTGATGGAAAACTTTCTCTATGTTGTTTTCCCAAGATGCAGTCTTCACATAGGCTGTCCAGTTTCTCTATCAATGGTAATCCCTTTACCATACCTTTTCTATGCAACAAATTCAGACCTCCAAAGTTGAGATGTCCAAATCTCAAATGCCATAAACAGTTTTTATCCTTGGCTTCTCGTTGGAATGTCTCTTGTGTCACTGTTGCAATGGCATCTCCTTTCTTCAAATCTGCTCTCATCTTGAAAGCGAACATTTTGTTTCTTGTCATCTTCACTTGTGCAATGCATTGCTTGCTTGGTGGTTTATCCATGATGGCACATACATCATCTTCAAAGAAAACATTGTTCCCCTTTTGAATGAGTTGTCCAATGCTCAAGAGGTTACACTTCATACCAGGCACATAGTATACATCTGATATGGATCTTCCTTCTCCTTTCTTTGTCAAAACACTTACTCTGTCTTTTCCCATGATAGAGACCTTACTGTTTGTCCCCAATGTTACTTGAGACTCTACATTTTCATCTAACATGGAAAACATGGAAATGTTTTCAGTCATATGGTTGCTACATCCTGAATCTAGAAACCATATATCTTCATTCTTTTTCTCAGCCATATTACATGCTAAAACAACTTCTCTTGACTGATATTTTCTTTAGTAAAATTAGCACTAGGTCTATGACCCATGTCACTCTATTTCTTTCTACATTCATTGGCATAATGGCCATACTTTTTACAGTAATGACATTGGACTTGGGATTTATCATACCTTTGTCCACATGCTTGATTTTGTCCTCCTTACTAGCTACTGCCTTGGCCTTGGTTCTGATTTTGATTGTTGCCCCTTCCATTTGTATTTTCAGGGTTGTTTCTTCCTCCTCTGTAGTTTCCTCTGCCTTGACCTCTTCCTCTTCCAAAGGACATTTGAGTCTTGAAGGCATGTTCCAAAGATGAGCTTGTTGTTCTACCCAATCTTTGTTCATGTGTCATCAATGATGCATGAAGCTCATCAACTGTAAACTTTGAGAGATCCTTTATCTCTTCAATGGTTGTGACTATCACATCAAACTTTGAGAGTAAGCTCCTCAACACTTTCTCCACTATTCTTATTTCTTCTACTGTCTCTCCATGAGATCTCATTTGGGTGACCAACCCAATAACTTGAGTAAAGAATGAGTCTATGGTGTCAGACTCTTTCATACAAACAACTTCAAAATCCCTTCTCATTAATTGAAGCTTTGTTGTCTTTACCTTCTCCATACCTTGGTAGGCTGTCTGGAGGGTATCCCATGCATCCTTGGATCTCTTTGTTGCTGCAATCCTTGGAAATACACTTTCATGCACTGCTTGATAGAGATAGAAGAGGGCTTTTGAGTCCTTCTTTCTATTGCTCTTCAGCAAATCCTTCTCTGCATGTGTTAAGGCATTAAAAACATTATCATCTGCTTGTTTTTCTAGACCATCTTCAACTAGCTCCCATAAATCTTGAGAGGCAAACAGGGCTCTCATTGTGATTGCCAAATAGTCATAGTTCTTTCCATTGAACTGTGGGAGTTGAGTATTTCCTATACTCGTGCTTGTGCTGGCTCCTGCCATGGCTAACACACTGAACTATGCTTTAAACTTGACTGTGTTTTTAAATAAACCTTCTCACTTCTTGAGGGTTAAACTCTGTCTTCAAAAAGACTTCTCTGGACTGCACTTTTTAAACACAAAACAAAATCTCTGTTTTGTAAATACTTGGTCTTTGCTGAGTTTTCACACTGTTGGTCAAACGCTGCAACAACACCTTCTTCCTTCAACTTCTTTGACAACTTCAAAGAGCCTGGATTAGCTCCGATACCATGTTGGAATTTCTGAAGTAATCCAAACAACAGAGGAATAAAAATTCCCCAACTTCAACACAGAGATTCAGTGTAAAATTCTGGACAGAGATGGCACAAAATTACTTCATTAAAAATCTATGAGCTATTACAAAATGAAACTCTTCCTCTTGAGGGATTCCAATGCAAAAATTTGTTGTATGACTGCGACACAACACAGTGCATTTCACACTCTCTCTCACATTAAAAAAACACACACACACACAATGCTAAAATTTTCTCTCTGCTCCTTTTTTAATACACAGTAAAAGGAAGGAACTCTGTTTCTGCCTTCTGGCAATTACAAAAAAAATATAACACAGTCCTTTGCAATTTCTTTACAGCCCACGGGCTCACACAGCAACACTCTGTCTATATTTAAAAAATATATAGCAGCTACTTTTTTATGCCTTTGTGCCTTTTTTTTCTTTTTACATATGACATAACAATATTTTTAACAAAAATTAAACAATACTTGTATATATTATAAATATTTTTAATATTTATAATATATATGTTACAACTCATACATATGTATTAAAGTCAAATGACTTTGGAATAAATTCCGTCGCAGCACTGAAATGAAATTTTAAACCTAAGCTTGAACCTTTATCGCGGACTTAAAACAAAAAATTAAATTCCTTTGCATAAAATTATCGCATACCAACTAGCTATTGTGATGTCACCCTCATGGACGCGCAATAAAATATTAAATCAAACTCATAAAATCTTATCAGGTCCGAATGAAGGCTTGGTGACTGGACCTCATTTCTACGCGATCGCCTCCTGATTGGTTGAGGTGGGTTCCACGCTGGTGACGTGGGCCCATTTGAAAAATCAAAAACTGCCGGTAAGAGCAGATGGTAGGAGGATTGAATTAATGCGGTGGGTGTGCAGGTTTGAATGCAGGAATGGCGAGGTTGCGTGGTGTAAACCACAAAATTTAAATTGCAAGACAGGCTACGGCCATAAATCAAAAAACCAGAAAAATGAATTTGCAGGGATTCAAAGCTTGCGTTGAATGTGAGTTTGAGTGTGGGTTCAAAGACAAGCAATCGCGGCCGCTGTCCTTAAAGATATTATATCAGAGTTTAAAGTCTGTCCTCCCTGCCAGTGTGCAGTTGGAAATTAAATTCCAACAAAAGAGCAGGAGACATTGACTGAGGTAACAGTGGGTCTTTGTCATCATTTGGTCTGGTAGTTGTCCCATAGGTTCCCCTACTAGGACCCCTGCTAGATTGTGTGGCAACAACTCCAACTACAGAAAGCTAGAGGATCATTTATTTCTTCATAGGAAAATTTATTTCCATTGAAAGAAATTGAGGACAATATACTCCAAGCAACGAGAATATGATGAGATTTAGAAATAGTTGTATTATATTTGTATTTTGAAATTTTATATTTTATATATCTTACCCACTTAATTAACCATTTTAAATATTTCATGGAACACTTGGACAAAGATGATGTCTCAGATACCTGTTTGTATACCAAATATATACCTCTATATATTTCTTGCGGCAATTCTCTCCTTGCACTTTGATTATTACGTGAGTGTTTACGGAGCTGTTTTACTATTGCACTACCATGCAGTGCTTTTTTTCTTTTCTTCTGCAAAGTCTTTTTTTCCTGCGTTGTGTTTCTTATTATACACATTCAGCAATCCTCTTTGTTTTCTGTGTTTGTTCAATTGTTCATAGTTTTATTTTCTTTTGGAGATTTTTTGAAGTTTCTCAAGTTACTTCCAAACTCTAAAGGCTAACCTGCCATTTACTAGCTAAAAATATGAAGTGTATATATAGAGTTGTCCATACAAATGATAGAAATATAAAAGTATTGCTTTGAGAAGAAGTGTTTTCCAAATTTTTTTATACATTGTCTTTAAATAATCATTCTGCTAAGGTTCAGTGGATTATGGTCAACTCTTTACCATTGACACAGGTATTATGAGGTCAATTTTAGCTATAATATAATTAAGATGCGACATGTCTAAATATAATCCGAAAATAAACTGATTTTGAATTAAGCTTCTACAGTTCCTCCTCTTCGGACATATTGCTTTGAAAGCAATTTTCTTGACTGAACCTTGGAAATGCTTCTAACTCGACAATGAGCACTGATACTGTATTTGGATTCTGCCTAATGATCATTTTTGTGCTTTTAAAATAAGATGCAGGCTGTGATCTGTAAGAGGAAACTGTATGATATTACAATAATTACAGGAATCTGGTCCTGTTTGTTGATTTCTATATATTGCTTTTAAACTTTTTCTTTATGCAGTCAGTTTCCTATTTCTTTTTCCTGAACATGTCCAGCTATACATGAATTGTGTATGTGGTACTCCAAGCACGGAGTGATAGCCTTCTTAACTGGAGCTTAGGTGCCCGACAGTTTGAATTTTGAAAATTATCAGTCTATTTTGTGATATACAGTTGTTAAATTATTAGCTTTTATCAACCGTTTTATTCTTGTAGGCCTACTTACTTGAACATTATTCTTGTGTCAGGGACTTGAGCTTTAATAAGTTTACAGGAGGAATTCCAAATTCATTCCAAAATTTGAGTTCTCTTATATTTTTGTAAGTAGATTGCTAGACAAAAATATTTATTCCAATCAAATATATCAAAATTATGCAAACTTCCAGTGCTTTGATCTGAAAATTCTATCAAACTAATATATGGAAGGTCTCAAGTAAAATAACCTGCAAGATAACTTACATTGCAATGATTGCAGGTTCCTTGGAGATAACAACTTATCAGGGAAACTTCCTTCACAAAGGAGTGCATCCCTTGCATACATGTGAAGCTTTCTATCTCTCTTTGACCCGAACAAGCAGACAAATACACATTCATACATTCAGTTTTTTGCTTATTTCTTAGATTCTTGGGTAATATTTGTATAAGCATCCACATAGATATGCATAGTTCAAACTGTATTTCAGAGGAATCCATATACATTTCAAATGCTCCTACCATAAGAGACTAAATTCATGTTATTAGGAAGAGTATGCTAAATATATGGATAATGTTTTTGTTTGATGGGAGCAAAGTTGATTTTGTAACGTTCTGTTGTTCCATCTGAAGATTATATATAGAGCTTGTTATCACTCTCCCCAACTTCCTAAGGCTGATAGTAGGATTGGAGAAAGGTAACCACAGACCAAACTTTAGGTCAGGTAGCTAGCCCTACCCGGACCAGAGAGGGCTCTCTCTTTGTCACTTTAAACAGTCAAAAGAATGGCTGAGTATCATAAGATTTTAGGCTAGATATGTAAGCTTAAATGAGTAAAATTTGTTTGATATTTTGAATGCTGGAAAGGAAAGTCAGCGAATGGACTGTAAATGAGATTTTTAGGTCTGAACTTTGAGGTGAACCTGCAGAGAGTGTGTGAGGCAAGATAGGTAGTTTGGAAACATATTAATCAGTCATTGAGTATAGGATGAAGATGGAGTAAAGATTGAATGAGCACTGAGGTGAATTCATTCAATTTAAGAAGCAAATAAACATAATATGGTGAATCTTGTATAAAACAGAGCATGCATAACATGAATTCTTCTCTCAAAATCACAAGATAGACATATATGAAGAAGTAGACATGGCATTAAGCATAAGATAATAATAAAACATGAGAAACACAAATGTTCCAAAGCATACCACAAGTATCTCACAATATTTCCTGCAAATTTGTCTCTGATTTCATTCCACAAATTGGTTACAAGAGCTCCACAGCAAATTATGAGACTATCCAACCCCACACAAGACAAAAGAGAGTCTACTTATAGAAAATATTGACCATGACACCTCATCAGGTCGAAATCCCATCTAAAATGGATCATAAATGCAAAAGATGAGTCATTTCCTAATTTCTAGGGAGGTTAGAAACCATATTTTAGCTACAAACTAGGAGTGTTTGTCCCTTACATTAATCACAAATTCCATCATAATAGGAAGCAAAAACCAACCTAATAACTCTAATGACAACTCATAGCCTCAAATTTGTGACCATTTTTGAGTTTGACAAGTGTACTGAGGGAATCCAATGCTGATCTGTGACAATTCTGACTGAAGAATTTAAAAACAAATTGTAGAAGAGTAACAAAAATTTGGAGGCACTTTTGAGGCACTTTAATAAGTCAAAGTTCACTTTTGAAAAAATGGTCAACTAACCTTGTGTCTCTAATTTCCAGAACATCTTGAATTTTTCAAAATGGACCACGAGAAGGCCTTCAAAAATCCATTCTCCTAGGGTCACTCAAAAGCATAACAGAGGGTCCAAAAAGGAGGCGGAAACATGAAACATAGGTGGTTTTGAGTTTTTTCTCCCAAATTTCAGCGTGTCATGCCAGGAGGGTTACTGATCTATGATATACTAATAAAAATACATCCATCCACTCAAAGAAATCACCATTTGGATGCCTTCAAAAGAAAAAGTCATAAGTGTCCGTTACCCTTCTGCAATGAGAAATTTCCAGAATTCTGCCAAAAATCATGTAAAATACCAAAATTGCTCCAAAGCTTTCAAAATTGGTTCTTTGACACATGAAAGAGATAAGCTACACAACCAATGAAGCTTCAGCCAATAAATTATAGAAAATTCTAGTTTCCCACCCCGGTTTTCAGTTTTCGCCTTATTACTCCAAAATAATTAAATGCCTTTTCCCATATCCATACATTTAATAAACTGGAAAATAAATTTTGCTGAAAACACAAATTCTGGAAATTTTTTTCAGAATGCTGAAAATGCAGAAATAAAATAACAGCAGTAACAAACAGTCATTCAACACATCATAACTCAGTATTTTTGGTCAAGGTGACCCTGGAAAAACCCCCTACAACTCTTGGGGAAAACCAGTTTGAAAGCTCCTTCTTATTTCTGGAAAAATGCTTTTTACAGTGATAGAAATATTCAGCAAAATAAATAATCAGCAAACAGACTTTTACAACTTATCTCTTTTTCTGTGCTTAACCACCGCCTCGGAAAACGTGCAAACAGCAAAATAGGAACAGCAATAAATGCTATACAGATTTCTCGATTTTCGTGCCAAATAACAGCCTTAAATGCTGCTGTACGGCTGCCTAGAAAAGCGTGCAAGCTGTCCAAAAATCTACTGTACGATTTCTGCCTTGAAATGCGTGCCAAAGGTACAGCCACTTGCTGTACGGCCTCCCTCAAATTTGCTCCTCGAAATCTGTGCAAATCTGCAGTGCAAATCTGCTGTACGCCTGCTGTACGGCCCTGCTGTACGGCCTAGCTGTACGGCCCTTCTTCCTCAAAAATCGTGCCAAAAATCTGCCTTGCTGTGTGCTAAAGCTGCTGAACTGTCTTGCTGAAAATGTCTTGCTGAAATGCTGCCTTGGAATGTGTGCCAAGCTGCTGCCTCCTTCTCCTCACTGCCCATAAATCTCCCTTGCTCTCTTGCTCTCCTTCTCCCAATCTGCTCATGAAAGAATGAATGACCTTTTCCTCCTTTCCCTCCTTTAACCTAACCCTAAGTGACTTTTGGGGAATCCTAAATCCAATGGCTGAGATAGATTGAGATCTAGGGCTGAGATTAAATGCTCATTTAAATCTCACTTTCTATTTTTTAATTCACCCCACTTTAATAAAGACCCACTTAGTTTTTTATTTCCAAAGTCACTTTTTCCTTTCTAATTTTACATTGACTTTATTTAAGTCACTTTAACTTTAGTAACTTTATCACTTAAAGTCACTTTAAAATTAGATTTGACTTTATAACTTTATAAAGTCACTTTAGTAACTTTATCACTTAAGTCACTTTTAAATTAGATTTAACTTTATAAAAAATTATAAAGTTACTTTAGGAGAAAAATTAAATTCTTTTGGACACTTTTCCCTAGGCCAAAGATCAAAGCCTTAGAGAACCACCTGTCCTCCGGTACCAAATTTCAACACTCCCTCTTACCGAGGAAGGTGTTCCTCACCACACCCATCTTGTCTCTGAAGTAGACATGCTTGCCCCGTGTTAAGGCTTTGGTAAGAATATCTGCAACCTGCTCATCAGTGGGAATATACGCAAGCTTCACAGCTCCTTTCTGAACATAGTCTCTGATGAAGTGATATTTGATCCCGATATGCTTTGACCTGTCATGAAATACTGGATTCTCCGTGAGTTTAATGCAACTCTGATTATCACAGTAAATCACTGAAGGTCTCAACGGGTGACCAAATAAGCCAAACAACATCTTGCGAAGCCAGATGGCCTCACAACTAGCTAGACTGGCTGCCATATACTCGCCCGAACTCAATACTCTTGTTTCCTTTGCTTTGCAGGGCAGACCATGACACAAGTAGGAACCAACCCAAAACGACACCACAGAAGTGCTCTTCTATGAGCTTCATTGCCGAATCAGAATCAGTGTAACCTGCCAATCTCACTCCATCCCCCTGCCTGTAGTCCAGACCATAATCCACTGTCCCCTACAAGTATCGCAAAATGTGTTTTGCAGCCACCCAGTGAACCTTCCTAGGCTCACACATAAACTGACTCATCGTGTTGACTGCAAAACAGATATCTGGTCTAGTGTTGACCAAATACATCAAGGAACCAATCAGCTGTCTGTACAATGTGGGATCCACCAACTCGAAATCTGAAGCATGAAGCTTCTTCCAGTTGGTGATCATTAGTGTCGACATGGGTCTACAATCCTCCATGTGGAATCTGCCAAGGATGTCCACAATATACTTCCCCTGTCCCAGGAAGAAATGCCCCTCCTCCTGCCACACCTCCAAACCCAAAAACTAATGCATCAAGCCGATGTCCTTCATCTCAAACTCCGCCGCAAGATCTCTCTTGCAGTGCTCTATGAGTCTCTCTGCACCTGTAATGACTAAGTCATCCACATACAGCACCAGAATGAGAGGCTCCTCACCTATCACAATATAGTAAAGGTTCGGATCTGCCTCACTCTTTGTAAAACCCATCTTCTGCAAGTAAGTATCTATCCTGGAGTACCAAGCTCTGGGGTCTTTCTTCAGGCCATAAAGGGCCTTCTTCAGTCTGCACACATGGGACTCCTTCCAATGTACCTCAAAGCCTTTTTGTTTGCTCAGTAACCTCCTTACCAATAGCAGATGACGAGAAATGCGGTCTTCACATCCATCTGGTGGATCTTCCAACCCATCTCCGCTGCTATCGATATAATGGAGCGGATTGAAGTATATCGAGCCACGGGAGCGAAGGTCTCCTCATAATCAACTCCCTCTGCTTGGGAGAACCCTCTAGCCACAAACCTCGCTTTGAATTTCTCAATGCTGCCATCCACAACATGCTTTACCTTGTAAAGCCATGTCGAAATAACCACGGATTTTCCCTCAGGCCTCGGCACCACCTCCCAAACATCATTCTTCATGATAGAAGAATACTCCTCTGCATGGCCTCTCTCCAGACCTACTGGCTAGGTGCCTCTTCATAGCTAGAAGGCTCAGAGTCAAGGACGCTGGTAGCCATTGCCATATAGCTACAAAACCTCTCAGGTGGTCTGCTCTCTCTCACCGGCCTCTTAGGCCTAGCAATAGATGTGGCCTCTCTCAAGGTGTCCTGAAGCCACTTGGGCTTCCTCTTCCCACTGAGTGCACTTCTCCCATGGGAGAATAAAAACTCCCTACTCCTCAACATCGAACTGAAATCCTGTATCTGTCTATTTGTCCTCTGCCTGCACTGGTTTGTAGATCTTGATGCGTGTAAACATCCCATCGATGGACTCCCCGATGGCTTGCTACGCTGTGGGCCCGCTCTGCGTGCGCCTCGCACCACCTCGGCTGCGAACCACTCCCAGCAGCCGGACTGACATCGTCATGATGTCTCTCAGGATCCTCACGATCCCCCAACACTTTGGATCCTGCGAAATGACTCAGCTGAGGAATGCAGTCTTATCCGGATACTCTAACTCCCGTGACCTCCTAAATGCCCTGTCCTCCTCGAACTTCACATCTCGCCTAACAACAACTTTCCTCTGTGCAGGAATGTAAATCCGAAAGGCCTTGGAGGTCTCACTGTAGCCCACAAAGATACCCTTCTCTGCGGTGGGCTCTAGTTTGGTCCTCTTCTCCTTGGGTATGTAGGAGTATGTCATGCACCCAAAGATACAAAGATGACCCATATCAGGCTTCTTCCCAGAAAAAGCCTCCTCCGGAGTCATGTGCCCCAAGGCACGATGCGGACTCCTGTTCTGCAAGTAAACAGCTGTGTTGCAGGCCTTTGCCCACAAAAACAATGGCAACCCCTGATCATGTAACATGGCTTTGGCAGCCCCTCCGATGGATCTGTTCTTCCTCTCCGCAACCCCGTTCTGCTGGGGGTTGTAAGGAACAGTGAACTCCCTCCTAATGCCTGCCTCCGCACAATAGTCAACAAACTCTCCCAGGGTGTACTCTCCTCCATTGTCCGACCTCAGGGACTTGATCTTCCGACCTGTCTGTGTCTCCACAAGAGCTCTGAACTCCTGAAACCGCTTGAAGACCTCACTCTTGGTCTTCAAGAAATAAATCCAGGTCCTCCTGGAGTGATCATCAATGAATAACACATAGTACTCATATCCACTCAAGGAAACATGAGACATCAGACCGCTCACATCGGAATGAATCAAATCAAGTATCCCAGTCGCTCTGCTGTCACTGCTGGGAAAAGGGGATTTGGCAAACTTGCCCATCGCACATCCTCTGCAAGTATCAAAGTGATCAGTGCTGAAATCTGGCACACCTGTAGTGATCTCCCGCAAAGTCCTCAAGGCTCCATGATACATGTGCCCCATCCTGCGGTGCCCGTCTCCTGCACTTTCAGGCCTTCAGCTCTGGCTGTCGGTACCTACGCCGATGCCAAAGGAGTTTGAAATGCAAACTTGTACACCTTTGCATGGGCGTACACCAATCACTGTCACTCTAGGTTTGAATCATCTGAATCATTTGGAGTGCCCCTGGGATAGCTGGAGTGCCCCTGGATACATCAACACCTGTCCTCCCCTGAATAGTATCTCATATCCTCTGTCCTCCAAAGCTGAGACGGATATGAGGTTCTTCCTCATCCCTGGCACATAAAGAACATCGGACACCTTCAAGGGAGGTTTGGACTCCCTCTGAAATGTCAATGTTCCCACACCGACTGCTCTAACAACTCTGTCATCACCGAGTACTACCTCTACATCGGTGCCACTCTCTGAAAGCTCTGAGAAGTACTCACGGACTCCTGTCATGTGACGTGAAGCCCCACTGTCCACATACCAGATACCCGAAGATGCTCCGCTAATTGAGGGAAATGCATGCTCCCTCTGAACCTGTGTGGCAGGTAATCCTGCACTAGAAGACTCACATGCAATGAACCCAAACTCCCGGTCAAAGCGATCTGCAAAGTCCTCAACCTCTGCTGAAGCTGCCATGCTCTGGTTCTTCCCCTTCTTCTTCTTCTTCTCCGGACACACAACTGCATATTGTCCCATCTTCTGACAATTCCAACACTTCACTTTGGAATAGTCCTTCTGTGTGTTATCCTATTTACCTTTACCTTTGCCTTTGCCCCCACCATTGCTTGTGGAAGCCTGCTTCTTCCCTTTGCCTTTCTTGCGTCCTGCCAACAGTGCTACATCCTCATCCTGCCCAACTGGCTTGGCTGCCCCAAGCTGACCTTTCCTGATCTCTGTCTGAATGCAATCATCCCAAAACCTCTCCCATGTGGGAAGGGTCTCACGTGCACAAACCCCATCAGCAAAGTTCATCCATGAACCGGGGAAGCCATTCACTGCAATCCGCACCAACTCAGTGGGAGGAATGGCCTCTCCAATCGCTGCCAACTCATCTCTCACATTAGTAACCTTTGTGAGATATCCAGCTGCACTATCAGTCTTAGCCATCTTAATGTTCTTCAGCTTCTCCTTCAGGACCATTTTCCGGTTCTCATTGGTACTCTGGTAGAGGTTGTTCAATGCTGACCACATCTCATGGGCATTTCTCTTTCCTCTCACATGAGGAATGCAATGGTCCTTGATTCCGTCTAGAATCAGTCTCTTACCCTTGTTGTTCTTTCTGTTATATGCTGCCAACTGAACAGGATCAGTAGGCACATTAACAGGCTGCTGTGTGGTATGAACCATGATATCCCAGATTTCCGCCTCCTCAAAGATACTCTGCATTCTCTCCTTCCAAACACTGTAATTTGTATGCCCATCCAGCCTATCCTCCACCCTCAATCCCAAAGACATCCTGCTGTCCTAAAACTGAAAAATAACACTGCTGTAGTAAAGGTAAAAATCTGCTGTTTGTGAAAAATCAGCGTGTTGGAATTTTCTGAGTGAAAAATCAGCAGGCTGTAATTTTCTTCTTGCTGTCCCAAACTGCTCTTTCAGCACTCAAGCTCTGATACCATGTAGAAAATTCTAGTTTCCCACCCCGGTTTTCAGTTTTCACCTTATTACTCCAAAATAATTAAATGCCCTTTCCCATATCCATACATTTAATAAACTGGAAAATAAATTTGCTGAAAACACAAATTCTGGAAATTTTTCAGAATGCTGTAAATGCAGAAATAAAAATAACAGCAGTAACAAACAGTCATTCAACACATCATAACTCAGAAATTTTTGGTCAAGGTGACCCTGGAAAAACCCCCTACAACTCTTGGGGAAAACCAGTTCGAAAGCTCCTTCTTATTTCTGGAAAAATGCTTTTTACAGTGATAGAAATATTCAGCAAAATAAATAATCAGCAAATAGACTTTTACAACTTATCTCTTTTTCCGTGCTTAACCACCGCCTCGGAAAACGTGCAAACAGCAAAATAGGAACAGCAATAAATGTTGTACAGATTTCTCGATTTTCGTGCCAAATAACAGCCTTAAATGATGCTGTACGGCTGCCTAGAAAAGCGTGCAAGCTGTCCAAAAATCTGCTGTACGATTTCTGCCTTGAAATGCGTGCCAAAGGTACAGCCACTTGCTGTACGGCCTCCCTCAAATCTGCTCCTCGAAATCTGTGCAAATCTGCTGTACGGCCCTGCTGTACGGCACTGTTGTACGATCCTCCTTCCTCAAAGATCGTGCCAAAAATCTGCCTTGCTGTGTGCTAAATTTGCTGTACTGTCTTGCTGAAATGTCTTGCTGAAATGCTGCCTTGGAATGCGTGCCAAGCTGCTGCCTCCTTCTCCTCACTGCCCAGAAATCTCCCTTGCTCTCTTGCTCTCCTTCTCTCAATCTGCTCATGAAAGAATGAATGACCTTTTCCCTCCTTTTCCTCCTTTAACCTAACCCTAAGTGACTTTTGGGAATCCCTAAATCCAATGGCTGAAATAGATTGAGATCTAGGGCTGAGATTAAATGCTCATTTAAATCTCACTTTCTATTTTTTAATTCACCCCACTTTAATAAAGACCCACTTAGTCTTTTATTTCCAAAGTCACTTTTTCCTTTCTAATTTTACATTGACTTTATTTAAGGTCACTTTAACTTTAGTAACTTTCACTTAAAGTCACTTTAAAATTAGAGTTGACTTTATAACTTTATAAAGTCACTTTAGTAACTTTATCACTTAAGTCACTTTTAAATTAGATTTAACTTTATAAAAAATTATAAAGTTACTTTAGGAGAAAAAATTAAATTCTTTTGGACACTTTTCCCTAGGCCAAAGATCAAAGCCTTAGGGAACCACCTGTCCTCCGGTACCAAATTTCAACATAAATCCAAGATGTCCTTCTCCTTGAGCTTCATTTGCGCCTCTTTTTGACTTGTTTCAGCCTTATTTGAGAAATGGTATCCTTGGTACAATAATGACTTGTTATGTGCCTTTGCAGCTTGTTATCCTTTTTAGCTTTCTTCAATAACTTCTCCAGATGTTTATTAACTCTTGATAGCCAAAGCTCTCTATCCTCATTGATCTCCATGGCAATGAGCTCATCAAATGTCAACTCTTTAGATTGATGAATTTGTTGTTTCTCTCGATCCAATGCCCTTTCTAGGCCTCTTGTTCTTGGTCTTTTTGCATGTGCTTCAGCCTCCATCTCCTGCACTTAGTCAACAACAACAATAATCTTGCCTTTACCTCTGTTTGCCTCCATGTTTGATTTGTATTTACTTTGGAGGAGCTGATTCACTTGCAATTGAAGATTTTCCCTCTCAAGGAAAGTAATTCAGGATTGGGCAATGGAGAAGGCCTCTTTCAATTCTGCAATCTCTTTATGCTTCTCTTTGATGATTTTTTTAACTGATCTAACCTCCTCATGTTCTGACACCTCAAGCTCCATTGACACTGATTCATCATGCTAATGCAAAAGAGGCTTCTCCTCTATCTGACATTTTTCATCATGGGTGTCAAGTGTAAGAAATCTCCTGGTAGACTTAGGCACAAAAACTTGCCTCCTCCCTCTCTCATATGTGTGAGAAAATCCCACAACCCTAGGGACATCTGAAAGCTGAAAAGGCGTGCTAGAAGCGCCAATCTCCATTGGCTGTGGTGATGATGTAATAGGTAAGACAGAAAGCGTTGCTGACGACCTCTCCGAGAAGTCTTCTCATGTCATGTTTATGGAGGAAAAGTGATCCAACACAATGAGCTTGATAAGGCCATGATGAAAGAGACTAGTGTGATGATCTTCTCTTTTGCTCTGAAACTTCTCAGCCATCTTAATAAAGCTCCTGTATAAAAAATGAGGCAAATCAAGTGTTTTGACTCTAGTAAAATGCATCAAAAGTCTGATGTGATACCTATATAGCCTGGAGAATCTTCCTTCGCATATAAAGTACTTCATTATAAACATCATTAGAGGAGCATACTTGTTTATGGGATTTCTAAAAGGAAAAATAAATTTTGGGTCATCTCTAGCATGAGGCTTTAGGAACTGCTTGTAATTTTCAATGTCAAGGTCCATACCCTTGAACCACTGCTCTCCATGAAAAGGGATACCTATAGTTGAAGCAATTAGGTCAGATGATAAGCTGATCTCCATACCTACAAGAGTGACCTTTCCCATATTGTAGCCGGTTGCAAAAAGGCTGGACAACTGAATATGATACCCTCCTTCCATAAGCCTTTCACAAAATGTTAAGCACTGAGTTCTTTGAAAGCATCTTTTGGCCAATGGCGAAGCATTAATCTCGTGCATGGTGAATGGTTCAAGTCTGAGATGGCGCCCTCCTTTGAAGCTCTTCTTGTCACTTTCCATGGTGTTGGTCATTGGAATGATGAAAACCCTAGGATGTTAATGAAATGAGTGTATGAGAATGGAAATTTGGAAAACAGAGTGTATGAAGGTGTGAGTTTGGTGGATGAAACAGAGGGCCTTGAAGCAGAAAAAAATTCTAGAAAATTTTGAGTCGGTAGTGTTGTGTGTCAGCTTCAGGTTGGAGGTGGAATGAGAGAAAATGGATGAGTGGAAGGTGTCAAAATGTCTAAAACACAGGAAATTCTCAATTTTGACTGAGAATAGCTTGTGCAACAGTAGGGAAATTTTGTGAGGTGAAAAAGGGGTCATGGGGTTGAGTAAAAGTTTTGACAAAAATTCAGTGAATCGGATGGTGTCTTGTCTCCATAATGAAGGTGGAATGAAGGCAAATGGAGGAGTTTAGGTCATTCAAATCCTCAAAACACAGGCATTTCCCAATTTTGGTTGTGGGAAAAACTAGTGAAGAAGTGCTTTTTATTTTTGAGGGTCATGGAGCTGGACAAAATTTTTGATAAAATTTCAGAGGGTATGCTGACATCTTAGCTCCACAATGCAAGTGGAATGTGTGAAAATGTATAAATCTAGATCCTTCAAAACCCTAAAACACAATCATCTATGTTTTCATTGTTTTCAATCCTCTCACTATGTAAAATAGCCTTAGTTTAGGATTTTATTGTTCTTGACATGTTATGGAGGGTAATGTGATAGGAATGTAGATGGGCATGGGAGTGTATGAATGTAGTTTGTGTGATAGGTTAGGGTTTAGGTTTGAATAGGTTAGGGTTTGGGTTGAATATGGTAGGGTTTTGACAAAAGCATATATTTTTTTTTATGTGGACAGTGGAGAGATGGAGAAGGCATAAAAGACATATAAAAATAATGAAAATCTTGCTAAATCAAACAAAGGATGGTTGCTTACCTTGTGAAGTAACTAGAGCAATGAACGGAGGTCGGAATCTGGGTTTCGGGCTTCAACAACACCGGAGCTGGCCACCTACAGGAGCATAACATTGTCCCTCTTCAACACTGACATAAGCTTAACAACAGTTTTTTCAACTGACATGAGCGTAACACTGGCAGGAGTGTAACACTACATTTTCTACACTACCGAGGAGCGTAACAGTGCTACTTCCCTAACACACAAAGAAACGTAACAATGTTATTTTTACCTCCAAAGAAGCGTAACAATGCTACTTTTACCTCCACAGAAGCGTAACAGTACTACTTTTACCTCCACAAAAGCATAACAGTGCCATTTCCCTCTTAGACAGAAACATAACAAAAGGTTTTTCTTCACCACAGAAATGTAAATCATGGTTTTCTTGAGAGTTGTGAGAGAATCTTGAGAGTATAGAGGGGTAACCAAAGTGGTTCTCACACATTTGAAAGGGTAACAATAAAAGAAGAATGAATGTAATATCCCGAATGGGAATTAGACAGCAATACAAGCATACAACAATATAGAAAAATGCCGGGAATAGAACATAAAGCAAATACACATAAAAATGTCGGGAATGCTAAGCCATTTTATTAATCTGAGAATATAATGAGATACAATGGATAATCAGAATAAAAGCACCTATCCTTGCACAAGGCAAGTGAAAAGCCCTCTCAGAAAACAGGAAATGGCTGCTACAGAAACTGCGTCCCAGTTGCTGGAAGAAACTGCCGTAAACTACTGCTGCTGGAATGGACTGGAACTTGGGGCTGATCCCCTTGCCGGAATGAGCTGAAAATCTGCAGAACACCTGAACTCACCACCCCGGACAAAACCCAGAAACCATATAGAAAATGGTCAGCCTCCGAAAATCACCTCAGAAACCCTCCTCAAAGAAAAATGCTGTCCCTCCAGGCCCAGCGCAGATGCCAAATGATATATGCTGAAATCGGGCCACAAACTCCCCGGAAATTCTCCCATTGATGAAGACTGAACCTCCACACTGTATCCCATTGAATCTCCTGCAGAAAACCCCGCAATAGAACACCACCTCCAAGAACTGCGTCCTCTCTCCCAGGGACTGCGCAGTCACCAAAAGAAGCCCAGCTCCTCCGCAAAACAACAACCAAATCCTCCGCTAAATACTGTAGAAAAGACCTTGCCCGAGCAGGCACTCGAAGTCCCCCGGGGCTAAGGGTGAGATCTCCGACCGGAGACACTCAGTCGCACTAAACAGTGCTGCAGACAAGCTAAACAGCCAGCGTGATCAAGAAGACAAAAGTCTAGCTCAAATATCATCAACAACAAGAATGCCAAATGAGATGGCTCTCCCACCTTTTATAACGCTGGCCCTCCTCCAAAACCCTAACGTGGTCTCTCTCTCTCCACGTGCTCCTCATAAGACTGCGCAGATGCTCCTAGAGGCTACGTGAGCCCCCTCTCCTACGTGGTGTGGACCCCCAAGGCTCCCCCTTAAGTTATAACGTTGCACCAACTAGGGAGACACTTTATTTTATTTAAGTGAGTTAGCCCCTTTTCTCACTTTTATTTACTAATAAACTATAGTCGGCAAAACTATACAAAAATCAAATATTCCAATTAGCGGTGCTAATTAGGAATATTACAGTCTCCCCCGGCAAAATGTTGCTTGTCCTCAAGCAACTGAAGTGATGGATACTGCAGAATCTTCTCATTCTCCCAGGTGGCATCCTCATCCGGCAAATTCTTCCACCTCACCAAGAACTCCCGGACTGTCCTGCTCCATAGCTACCTCTCCCTGGTATCAATAATAGCCTCTGGCTGCAACACCAGATGCTCCTCATCATCCGTAGGTGGTAGCTCATCCGTGACTGTCACCTGCTGTCCCAATGCCTTCTTCAGGCATGATACGTGAAAAATGTTATGAATCTTGCTGCCTTGGGGCAGCTCCAACTCATATGCAACCTGTCCAATCCTGCGTATCACCCTGTATGGTCCATAAAAGCGGGGCTTAAGCTTCTCAGCACCCTTCTGCTTGAGTGATGACTGTCGGTATGGCTGCAATCGTAGGTAGACCAAGTCCCCTACCTCAAACTGTCTCTCCACCCGACCCCTATCCGCATACAGCTTTTGCTGATTTTGCGCTGTGGCCATGTTATCCTTGAGAGCTCGGAGGATATCCTGACTCTCTTGGATCCAAATCTTGGCTCTCGGAGCTTTGCTAGCACCAAACATCACGTCAGCAAAAGATAAAGGATGATACCCATACAAAGCATAGAAGGGTGACATACCAATAGTCATGTGATGTGTCGTGTTGTAGCAATACTCTCCCAGATGCAGCCACTTCAGCCACACTCGCTGCTGCCCGCTGACATAGTTACGCAAGTAGCCCTCTAGCCACTTGTTAACTATCTCTGTCTATCCATCCGTCTGTGGGTGATACTAGTGCTCGGTGTCAACTCTGTCCCCACTAGCTGGAAAAGCTCCTGCCAGAACCCGCCCATGAAGCGGCTATCCCTGTCACTGATAATGGTCTTAGGTAGACCATGCAACCTGAAAATCTCCCTAAAGAACAGCTCGGCCACCTGTGCTGCTGTGTGGTGTGCGGATATGGCGAAAAAATGAGCATACTTCGTCAGTCGGTCAACGACGACAAAGATGCAGTCCTTGCCCTGCACCATGGGCAACCCTGTGATGAATTCCATCGATATGCTCTCCCATTTCCCCTCTGGAATGGGAAGAGGCTGCAACAACCCTGCCGGATGGCTCATCTCTCCCTTGTTTCTCTGACAAACATCGCACTCCCTGACATGCTGGAGTACGTCCTCCTTGAGGCCCTTCCATGAGAACCTCTCTCTGATAGCCCGATAGGTTTTGGTAAACCCCTGGTGGCCAGTCAACGGTGAATCATATGATGCATGGAGTATCTTCTTCTTAAGCTGAGATCCCTCAGTCAAGAAGATCCTATCCCTGTAATAGATGATCTCATCGACCACCCTGTACCTGTCATCTGCTACCTGCCCATCTAGTACCTCACATGCAAACCTGTCCTTAGAGTACTCCACCAACAGTAGAACCCTCCAATCCGAGTCCAAGCTCATAAGAGATAACGTGGCCGGTCTACGTGAAAGGGCATCTGCTACCACGTGATTCTTGCCTTTGACGTACTCAATGTCAAAGTCATAGGCTTGGATCTTACTGATCCACTTCTGCTGCCTCTCCTGCAACTGCTTCTTTTCCAGAAAGAACCTGAGGCTGTTGTGATCGGATCTCACCCTGAATCTACTGCCCACTAAATACTGCCAGTATTTGGCCAATGCATGCATGATGGCCAACATCTCCTTGTCGTATATGGAATACAACCTCTCATGCCGAAGGAGCTTCCGGTTCTCAAAAGCTATAGGATGACCACCCTGCATCAATACAGCGCCAATCCCCTCTCCTGACGCATCGCACTCCAATACAAAAGGCTGCGTGAAATCCGGCAATGCAAGCACGGGGCAGCTGCTCATCACCTCCTTGAGCCTATCAAAGGCTCGCTGTGCTGTATCTGTCCAACTGAATGCCCCCTTCCTCTTCAAATCTGTGAGGGGTGCAGCAAGCTGTGAGAAACCCTTGACGAACTTCCTGTAGTAAGTGCAAATGCCAATAAACCCTCGAAGCTCAGTCACGTTCCTCGGCTCTGGCCAATCTCTGATGGCCCTGATCTTCTCCTCGTGGACTCTCACTCCGTCCACTCCTATGATATGCCCTAAGTACAACATCTCCGTCAATCCAAACTCACATTTGGAGAGCTTGGCATAGAACTGCTGCTCCTCCAAGATGCGCAATACTGTCTCAATATGTTGGAGATGCTCCTCCCAAGTCCTACTGTATATGAGTATGTCATCGAAGAAGAGCAACACAAACTTCCTCAAATGACTGTGGAAGATATGATTCATGCACGACTGAAAGGTGGCCGGTGCATTGGTTAGCCCAAAAGGCATAACCAGAAACTCAAAGTGCCCATAATGACACCGGAAGGCGGTCTTGGGAATGTCCTGTTCCCTCACGCGAATCTGATGGTACCCAGATCTCAAATCAATCTTTGAGAAGAACCGTGCTCCTCTCAACTCATCCATCAACTCATCGATCCTGGGAATGGGGTACCTGTTCTTCAGGGTCTTCTTGTTCAGAGCCCTGTAATCAATGCACATCCGCAATGTGCCGTCCTTCTTCTTCACCAACACCACGAAAGAAGCGAAAGGACTCGTGCTCAGCCGAATGTGTCCAAGGGCCAGCAACTCCTGAATAGCACGCTCAATCTCATCCCGATAAGCCTTGGGATGCCTATAAGGTGTGGTGATCACTGCCTGTATCCCCTGCTCCAGCTCAATGGTATGCTCAAATCCCCGATCCGGTGGCTGTCCTGGCGGAATATCCCCGAATACTATGGCATATCTATCAAGGATGGTCTGTACCTCTGGGTGCACTGCCTGTCCTGTAGTCGCTGCCTCCGATGCCCACAGCTCTACTGCCCACTCTATGTCTCCCTTACAGAAGGTTGCCTCCATCCTATGTGCCGACACAGTCTGAGGCGGGTATGTGTGCTGTCCCCGTATCTTCTCATGCCTCCCTGTCTTGGGATCATCCCACTCCATCTCTAGGGCCTTCCAATCCGTCGTGACCTTCCCTAGAGTAATAAGCCACTGAACACCCAATATCATGTTGGTGTCAGGTATATCGACCACAAAGAAATGATCTGTCAATGTATAGGTGCCCATCGTCACTGATAACTCGGGAACATACTGAGCACACACCATGGTCTGATCTCCTGGGACCAAAACGGAAAATCCATCAAAACTCTCAGTCTGTATACCTCTCCACTCAACCATTTGTGCATCAATAAAGTTGTGGGTGGCCCCACTATCAACCAAGACTGAGACCCGCTATCCACGCACTGTCCCCTGTACGCGCAGCGTCAAGTACTTGGGAACTCCTCGCAATGCTACTAGAGCTCTTCCAGTCGGTGCAAATGATGCACCACCTACTGCTGCTGGTGGAGGTGGTAAGGTACCCTGTACTGTATAACTATCTCCTGCCTCCACATCATCCCCCTCATCTTCTTCCTCGCTGCTCTCGGAGAAGACCTCAATGACATGTGCTTTCCCTGCAGCACATCTATGTCCTGGTGCCCATGGCTCCTAGCAAGTGAAGCACAACCGCTTCTTCTTCAGCTCCCTCCTGGCCTCATCATCAACCTGCACTCGCCCAGGGTTCCCCTTGGGTGGCGGAATCCTCGTGTCCTTCCCCTTAGGCTGGAAAGCCGGTCTCTGGGGGTAAGGTGTCCGAGTCCTGGGTAGGACATCCTGTAAATCTCGGGTCCTGCTGATGGCATCCTGAAGCGTAGCTGGTCTAGTTGACCTGACTAGGCCACGAAGTGGCTCTGCCAACCCCTCCACAAACATGTAGACCATCCGAGCTGCGGATAGATCTGGCACCATCACTGAAACCCTCAAGAAATCTGAAATGTAAGTCTCTGGACTCCCAGTCTGTTTGAGCTTTGTCAGCTCAACGAAGTGCTGCTCCGGATCCCTCCTGTCAAAACGCTCTATCACCCTCCGGGTAAACTCGGCATATGTCCCCACCGTAGAATGCCCGAGTGTAGTCATCCCATGAAACCACCAGTCCTGGGCCTCGCCCTCCAGATGTAATGTTGCCACCTTAATGGCCTCTGACTGCGACATCTGATTAAGCTGGAAATAGATATCCAACTTCTCTACCCAAGACTTTGCCAAACTGTTTGATGAACCATCAAACATGGGCAAATGAAATTTTCTAGCTGCGCGGTGGTCATCATGATGATGTCTGTGTCCCCTGTGATGATCACGGGGTCTACCATCACGCTGGAGCTGAACATAATCTCTAAATGAGATAAGATCTCTGATCGCCGGCCCGCGTGCCAGGTACTATGCAATGTAGGCGTCCATCTGGCTAGGGTCGACCTCTGGCTCCTGCTGTGCTTCTGCCCCTGCGTCCTCTGCTAGGAAAGTGGGCATAGTGGATCGCGTGGGTGCATGCGATGCCATGATGGGGATAGCATCACGCACCGGCATATGGTGTGACGTGCCTGATCCCTCACCGACCTGAAAACCCCTTGGGGTTTCCCGCTGCCTAACCTCCAGCGCAGTGAGTCTCTGTGACACATCCTGCATGTGTTGGAGGAGCGCTTCTCTAAATCTCCTCGAATCCTCCTCGTCTGCCATAGGACCCTGCTGCTCTGCGTCCCCCACAGGCTGCTCCTGCTCTGAATCTGTCTCAGGCTGCTCCTGATCTGTGTCCACCACTCGAACACAGTCCCCCTCTCCGTAGGTGTTCTCCAACCTACGCTCAACGTCTCTGTATTTCTTACCCCGGTAACAGATATGGGGTCTATCCCTCGGCCTCATAGACTGCTAGCTCCACAGGCTGAGCCAGATCTATGCTCTGATACCACTGTAATATCCCGAATGGGAAATAGACAGCAATACAAGCATACAACAATATAGAAAAATGCCGGGAATAGAACATAAAGCAAAAACACATAAAAATGCCGGGAATGCTAAGCCATTTTATTAATCTGAGAATATAATGAGATACAATGGATAATCAGAATAAAAGCACCTATCCTTGCACAAGGCAAGTGAAAAGCCCTCTCAGAAAACAGAAATGGCTGCTACAGAAACTGCGTCCCAGCTGCTGGAAGAAACTGCCGTAAACTGCTGCTGCTGGAATGGACTGGAACTTGGGGCTGATCCCCTTGCCGGAATGAGCTGAAAATCTGCAGAACACCTGAACTCACCACCCCGGACAAAACCCAGAAACCACATAGAAAATGGTCAGCCTCCGAAAATCACCTCAGAAACCCTCCTCAAAGAAAAACGCTATCCCTCCAGGGCCAGCGCAGATGCCAAATGATATATGCTGAAATCGGGCCACAAACTCCCCGGAAATTCTCCCACTGATGAAGACTGAACCTCCACACTGTATCCCATTGAATCTCCTGCAGAAAACCCCGCAATAGAACACCACCTCCAAAAACTGCGTCCTCTCTCCCAGGGACTGCGCAGTCACCAAAAGAAGCCCAGCTCCTCCGCAAAACAACAACCAAATCCTCCGCTAAATACTGTAGAAAGACCTTGCCCGAGCAGGCACTCGAAGTCCCCCAGGGCTAAGGGTGAGATCTCCGACCGGAGACACTCAGTCGCACTAAACAGTGCTGCAGACAAGCTAAACAACCAGCGTACTCAAGAAGACAAAAGTCTAGCTCAAATATCATCAACAACAAGAATGCCAAATGAGATGGCTCTCCCACCTTTTATAACGCTGGCCCTCCTCCAAAACCCTAACGTGGTCCCTCTCTCTCCACGTGCTCCTCATAAGACTGCGCAGATGCTCCTAGAGGCTACGTGAGCCCCCTCTCCTAGGTGGTGTGGACCCCCAAGGCTTCCCCTTAAGTTATAACGTTGCACCAACTAGGGAGACACTTTATTTTATTTAAGTGAGTTAGCCCCTTTTTCTCACTTTTATTTACTAATAAACTATAGTCGGCAAAACTATACAAAAATCAAATATTCCAATTAGCGGTGCTAATTAGGAATATTACAATGAAGTTTTCTTTCCCTTTATAAGCTTTGACAACCCTTATCTTTTCCCTTTGACATTTACATTGACTTCTAAATCTTTTGCACTTGAACGATGACTATTTACTACTTCACATGGGATGAAAAAGAATTAAAATTTGATTTCCTTCACTCTCCTTGACTTTTGAAATGACCTTTTTAAACCCTTTGTGCAACTTGGAGGATGACATGTTGCCTTTTTCAAATGAGGTAAGAGGACATAACAACACTTTTTGAACCCTTTGACATGAAAGGTGATTTTTTGGCTCTTTAAGTAAGATGATAGGATAAAGTTAACCTCTTTTGCATTCTTTGACACTTGAGGTGACCTTCTTGGGTATTTAAAATGAGACATTGAGACAAATTTTCTCCTTTTCATGAGAAAACAAGACTATTATTAAAAACTTTGAAATCTTTCACCTTGAGACTTTCACATTGGATAATGACACTTCAAAACAGATAAGATGTATTTGAAGCTTGAAATGACACTCTTTTGCATTTGACTAGGACAGTAGGTCAAACTGACTTCCCTTGGAGCTCTGACAGTGGATGATGACTTTTTGATCCTTTAAAAGAGATAGTGAGACAAAGTTCTTCAATTTTCATGAAACAGTGAGACATAGATGAGATGTTTGAAACTTTTTCTTGAAATTTGAGCCATATGAAACAAGAGAGATGGCTTTATTTGAACTTCATAAACTTGATTGCTCCTTCATTAGGGTTTCATGGATGAAATGGAGGATTACTGCCTTATGTTCAATGAAAATTTGAAGATTTTTCCAAAGGCAGGGTTGAACCTAGACTTGACCTAAATGAAATGAAATGACATAACCCCTTTTGAATGGTGATGATGGAGATGGTGACCTTGAAACTGATGATGGCGATGGCCTTGACAATGGTGATGATAAATGAAATGAAGGAGCAACATACATGGTTTAGCCTTTCTTTAATGACCAAAATTATTTTTGAAAACTGGTTCGAAAAAGTAAAAATTTTGACCTACGACTTAATGGAAAACAACTGAAAGAGTCATTCGATCACTGACATACCTGGGCTAATACAGCTAACATTGAACTAGCTAATTAATCAATTATAACAACATAGAAACAATACAAACAGTGATAAAATAACAATAATAAAATGGAATCACTTATGCCCGAGGCATATACAAAAAGTAAATTTTTATTCCCACAACTACACTACAAAGATGTTCAACACTGATCATCATAATAATAAAGGATGTGGCACCTATTAAAAGGAGTTCATAGTGTGGAAATTTCTAAGTTCACTTAACAAAAATTTTACTGCAGAAATCTGGTTTACTTCTCCTACTTGTGTTTTTAAATTAACAAGTTATTTTCAGAAATATTCAGAAAACATTGAAGTAAACACATCGTAGCCTACACAAATATACAGATCAAGCATTGAAGAATTAAGCACATTCGAAAAAGGACACACAAGATTTTCGGACAAATGTCCCTGGAAAAACCTAATGCGGGAAAACGAGTGTAACAACTCTTGAGGGTTTTATTATTATGCAGATTTCTGAACACAAACTAGGGTACTAGTAGTGGTTTACCCAACAGAGAAAATCCTGGCAGATGTATCTCTATCTCTGGAGACAGATATTATGGTTGATTCAGCTGAGAATGAAGAACCCCATAGGTGCCTACACAGTCATTGCGTCACCCTTCCGTGTGGCTGCATCACTCTGTCTGATCTGCTGAATACGAGCCCGATTTGGCCCACTAAAACCCCAACGCAGGTCTTTGAGTGACTACGTCACCCTCTTCTGGCTCTGCATCCCTCTACGTGAGCCCTTCTAGCTCTGTGTCACCCCTGTTGGGCCTATGCTGCCTCTGCGTCAGCTCTGCGTGAGCCTGGATGCCTCTGCGTCACCCCTCCTTGGCCTACGTTGTCTCTCCGGTACAAATCTGCCTCTCTTCTCTTGTATTCTCTGCCTTGGATTCAAAAATCCCACTAGCGAACTACCCCTCGCTCCACTGCAAGCTCACTCGAAATTCTCAGCAAACTGCGCCCCAGAATTTCGACTTAGCTCAAGTGCTGCCACTCTGTGTGTGTTCTCCAACTGACCCGAAGCCTTCCTTTAATACTTTTCCTATTGATCATCAACGACCGTGATCTAATCTCTAATCAACAGCTAAGATTAGAAAAGACTTGATCGTCGTCACTTAGAACATTCTCACCCACATGTCTTAATTAATTCACTTTAATTATTTAATTTCCCTAAGTTAGACTTAGGGTCTCCATTAAAATAATTAATTATTTGAATAACTTAAGCTTCGGGAGGAATTTCTCCAAACGATTTCTGGGTCTTGGAGATCTCATGTGTTCTAACCCCTCCACAAAATTTTAGAGCTAGAGCCATAGTATTAAAAACCGGAACCGGTGGACCTAATGAACCGGTAATCGGACCGGAACTGGTCTAACCAGTACTGGTCAGGTCTAAACGAACCAGTTTTTAAAAAAATACATTAAATAATTATTTTTTAATAAAAAAAAACTATTTTTAAGATTTGCAACCATGATTCCAAGCCAATAGAGACAAAATATGCAAAGTTTGCTCATTTATATACTATGTAAAGGTGAATATATCAAAATGGCACCGAGTGCAATACATATCATCGAAAAATACATAAGCAATGAGGCTCCAATTGGCCCATAAAGTCCAAAAGCAATGCTACAAGCTATGAGGCCATTGGCCTAATACAAGACTACATACTAGTGATCAACAACATGATCACTCCTCATCATGATCAAAATCATCACCACTACTAGACAAGGGATCATCAACATGAGCTACATAAATAATATGGCTCAAAGTTTGAGGACTCCTAAAACTCCTCTACAACTTTAGTAGTAGTAGTAGTAGCAAAAATAGACATCAAAACTACAAATCACTGAGCAACATGGTCTCTCATAAAACTCATCATTGATTCATCGCTACTAGAAATGGGATCATCAACAAGAGATACATAAACATCATCTAGCTCAAAGTCTTCAGACTTGGATTGCTCAACCTTATAACATGATAGAAATTGAAAAAGTTTAACATGCCTAACCAATGATTTTGGTTTGAGTGAAGGGTTCATCTCTTCAACCTTAAAATGCGGTAGAAAAAGATTAACATGCCTAACCAGTTGTTTTCCTTTGAGTGAAGGGTACATTCTTGTTAAGGCCACAGTAGGGGAGTTCAACAATCAATACCACCAACATCAACAAAGTTCAACAATCAATGCCAACAACATCAAGGTTCTTAAAGGACTTCATACTCTTGATCAAATGCCAATCTCATACCCTTACACATAATAGAATCAAATGGAAACAATGCAAATCCCCAAACCATGAAACCCTGAAAACCATTAAGTCTGCTGAATTTTTAGTGAAATCTAAAATTCTAGTTTCTCCATATGAAATCCAATGAGGTCGAAACCACTCTTAAACATCCTGAGTCATTTCATGGTGATGTTAAAAATTTAAGTAAAAGGATGAAAATGAAAAATATAATTGCGGACAGTATGTGTCAGAAAAATGAGAGCATAGGCATGATTTTCTTAGAGGGGATATTTTTGGAGGAAAACAACCCTAAATTTCCCTAAAAAAAGCTCCAAAACTCATAAAATTGCATTATGTGGGGTCCATAGTTGGCCTGGCAATGAACCGGCCAGTTTAGGATGGAACTGATCGGTTTGACCATAAACCGGTCGGTTCCATCCTAAACCGGCCGGTTAGCACCGGTTGGACCGGTTTTTTTGGCGAAGATGAGGGTTGAACCCGGTTTGACCCAATCAGCTAATGAACCGGCCGATTTGAACAGTTTCCGGTTCAAACCGGCCGTTTTTTAATACTATGGCTAGAGCACATTCGATGCTACCTAAAAATCAACGCTCCCTCTTAGCGAGGAATGTTCTCTAGCAACACTTCAATCCAGCAGCATTACTCTGATCCACGGCATCGGTCCCCTGCGCTGTTGATGCTTGGCCTACTGCCTCTCATCCACTGCGTTGATGCCTTCTGTACTGTTGTCCATGAATCTGCCAGTCACTGCCTCATCTGTACTGCAGCTCCCTCTCAAATGTTGCATCAGGTTTCCCATAGCACTGCCACTGCGAACTACAACTTAGTTTCTGAGAGTTAAGAAACTGAAGGACATCACCCAAAATCTTGACAGACAAGTTAGTCCGGTTGCATCTCGATACTAAAACACCCTCTGTTGCTAATCTGCGCTGACCCTCTGTAATATCCCGTTTCGGGGATATCTCTAAAACACGGCAAACTCCAACCAGAGAAGACTGGGAGGGCATTTACTGGATGTACCGCTTCTGGAAAGAGGACGAGATCCGGAGGCTACCTGGCCCTTTCTAGACTCTGTCTAAGAGTGAAAGATAAACACACCAAATGGTATAGAACTAGAATGCTCAAGAATATATAAAAATAACAGTGCAGCAGACATATAATAACATAGACAGAATATACGGCAATTCATCCAGAAATATAGAGAGGAAATGCTAAGCCATTTTATTAAACTGAGAAATACAATGAAGTACAATAGGTGATCAGAGTGATGGCACCTAAACTTGCTCAAGGCAAGTGAAGAAATACTCTCAGAATATACAGGAAATGGCTGCTCTCTAATCTGCGTCCCAGCTGCTGGAAAACTGCCATGTAGCTGCTACTGCTGGAATGGACTGAAGTCTAGGGGCTGATCCCCTTGCCGGAATGAGCTGAAAATCTGCAATCCTCCTCTACTCACCAATCCCGACAAAACCCAGAAACCATATAAAAAATGGCCGACCCCCGAAAACCTCTAGAAAACACCCCCTTGGGGAATTACGCTGGCCTCCAAGGCTCTACGCAGAGGCTAAATGGAAATGACTGAAATACCGCCTCAAACTCCACCAAAATCCTCCCACAGGCAAAGGCTGGTCCTCTGCTCAAAATCTCGGCTCGATCTCCTGTAGAAATCCCAATCTGGAGCACCTCCAAAATGGACTGCGTCCTCTCTCCCAGTGACTGCGCAGTCTCTATGAAAGCCCAGCTCCGCAACAAACCCAAACACCAAAACCTCTCACAAAATACTGAAGAAATAACCTTGCCCGAGCAGGCACTCGAAGTCCCCTGGGGCTAAGGGCGAGATCTCTGACTGGAGACACTCAATGCACTAAATAGTGCTACAGACAGGCTAAACAGCTAGCGTGCTCAAGAAGACAAAACGTCTAGCTCAATATCATCAACAACAGAATGAATCAAATGAGAAGGCTCCTCCCTCTTTTATAATGTTGGCCTTCCTCCAACCCTAAGGCCCATCTCCTCAACGTAGCCTCTCTCTCTTTCCACGTGCCCCATCCTCATCTGCACAGTAGCTTCTAGAGCATATGTGGGTCCCCTCTCTACGTTATGCTTGGCCCCCCCTGGCTCCCCTTTAAGTCACAACGTTGTGCTACTAGGAAGGTATTTTATTCCACTTAAGTGAGTTAGACCCTCTTCACTCACTTTTTATTTATTAATAAACTATGGATGACAAAACTAAACAAAATCGAATATTCCAATTAGCTGTCGCTAATTAGGAATATTACAGTCTCCCCCAGCAAAATGTTGCTTGTCCTCAAGCCACTGAAGTGATGGATGCTGCAAAATCTTCTCACTCTCCCAAGTGGCATCCTCATTCGGAAAATTCTTCCACCTCACCAAGAATTCCCTGACTGTCCTGCGTTGTAGCTGCCTCTTCCTGGTATCAATAATAGCCTTTGGCTGCAACACCAAATGCCCCTCATCATCTGTGGGTGGTAGCTCCTCTGTCACTGTCACCTGCTGCCCCAGTGCCTTCTTCAGGCATGATACGTGAAAAACGTTGTGGATCTTGTTGCCTTGGGGCAGCTCCAACTCATACGCAACCTGCCCAATCCTGCGTATCACCCTGTATGGCCCGTAAAAGCGGGGCTTGAGCTTCTCAGCTCCCATCTGCTTCAGCGACGACTGTCAGTATGGCTATAATCGTAGGTAGGCCAAGTCCCCTACCTCAAACTGTCTCTCCACCCGACCTCTGTTGGCATACAGCTTCTGCTGATTTTGTGCTGTAGCCATATTATCCTTGAGAGCTCGAAGAATGTCCTGACTCTCTTGGATCCAAATCTTGGCTCTAGGAGCCTTGCTAGCACCGAACATCACATCAGTAAAAGATAATGAATGATACCCATACAAAGCATAAAAGGGTGACATACCAATGGACATGTGATGTGTCGTGCTGTAGCAGTACTCCCCCAAATGCAACCACCTCAGCCATGCTCGCTGCTGCCCACTGACATAGTTATGCAAGTAGCCCTCCAGCCACTTGTTAACTATCTCCGTCTGTCCATCCGTCTGTGGGTGATAACTGGTACTCGGTGTCAACTCTGTCCCCACTAACTGGAAGAGCTCCTGCCAAAATCTGCCCATGAAGCGGTTGTCCCTGTCACTGATGATGGTCTTAGGAAGACCATGTAGCCTGAAAACCTCTCTGAAGAACAGCTCGGCCACCTGTGTTGCTATGTAATGCGTGGATATGGCGAAAACGTGCGCATATTTTGTCAGCCGATCAACGACGACAAAGATACAATCCTTGCCCTGCACCATGGGCAACCCTGTGATGAAGTCCATCGAGAGACTCTCCCATTTCCCCTTCGGAATGGGAAGAGGCTGCAACAATCTTGCGAGATGGCTCATCTCCCCCTTGTTCCTCTGACAAACATCGCACTCCCTGATGTGCTGGAGTACGTCCTCCTTGAGGCCCTTCCATGAGAACCTCTCTCTAATGGCCCTGTAGGTTTTGGTAAACCCCTGATGGCTTGCCAATGGAGAATCATGTGATGCCTAGAGTATCTTCTTCTTAAGCTGAGATCCCTCAGTCAAGAAGATCTTGTCCCTGTAGTAGATGATCTCATCAACTACCCTGTACCTATCATCCGCCACCTGTCCATCCAGCACCTCACATGCAAATCTGTCCTTGGAGTGCTCCACTAAAAGTCAAGCCCTCCAATCTGTATCCAAGCTCATAAGAGATAATGTGGCTGGTCTACGTGAAAGGGCATCTACTACCACGTTATTCTTACCCTTGACATACTCAATGTCAAAGTCATATGCTTGGATCTTATTGATCCACTTCTGCTACCTCTCCTGTAGCTGCTTCTGCTCCAAAAAGAATCTGAGGCTGTTGTGATCAGTCCTCACCCTGAACCTGTTCCCTACCAAATACTGTCGAAATTTGGCCAAGGCATGCATGATGGCCAACATCTCCTTGTCGTATATAGAATACAACCTCTCGTGCGGAAGGACGTTTCGGCTCTCAAAGGCTATAGGGTGTCCCCCCTGCATCAATACTGCACCGATCCCCTCTCTCGACGCATCACACTCCAAGACAAATGGCTGCGTAAAATCCAGCAATGCAAGCACTGGGCAGCTACTCATCATCTCCTTGAGCCTATCAAAGGCTTGTTGCGCTGTATCTAACCAACTGAATTCCCCCTTCTTCGTCAAATCGATAAGGGGCGCAGCAAGCTGTGAGAAACCTCTGACGAACTTCCTGTAATAGGAACATATACCAATGAACCCTCGAAGTTCCGTCACGTTCCTCGACTCCGGCCAATCTCTGATGGCTCTAATCTTTTTCTCATGGACCCTCACTCTGTCCACTCCAATAATGTGACCCAAATACAACATCTCCGTCATCCCAAACTCACACTTGGAGAGCTTAGCATAGAACTGTTGCTCTTCCAAGATGTGTAGTACTGCCTCTATATGCTGGAGATGCTCCTCCCAAGTCCTGCTATATATGAGTATGTCATCAAAGAAGACCAATGCAAACTTCCTCAGATGACTGCGGAAGATATGGTTCATGCAAGACTGAAAAGTGGCTGGTGCATTGGTGAGCCCAAAAGGCATAACCAAAAACTCAAAGTGCCCATAATGACACCTGAAGGCGGTCTTGGGAATGTCATGTTCCCTCACGCGAATTTGATGGTACCCTGATCTCAAATCAATATTCAAGAAGAACTTGGCTCCCCTCAGCTCATCCATCAACTCATCGATCCTGGGTATAGGATACCTGTTCTTCAGGGTCTTCTTGTTTAGGGCCTTGTAATCAATGCACATCCTCAAGGTGCCGTCCTTCTTCTTCACCAACACTACGAAAGAAGCAAACGGACTCGTGCTCGGTCTGATGTGCCCAAGAGCCAGCAACTCCTGGATGGCACGCTCAATCTCATCCCGATAGGCTTTGGGATGCCTATAAGGGATAGTGATCACCGCCTGAATGCCCTGCTCAAGCTCAATGGTGTGCTCAAACCCTCGGTCCGGTGGCCGACTTGGTGGTATATCCCCAAACACTGCATCATACTTGTCAAGGATGGCCTGTATATCAGGATGAACTGCTTGACTGGTGGTCTCTGCCTCTGATGCCCGCAACTCAACCACCCACTCTATGTCTCCCTTCCGGAAATCTGCCTCCATCCGGTGTGCCGAAACTGTCTGAGGTGCGTATGTGTGCATCCCGCGGATCTTCTCATACTTCCCGGTCTTCTTGTCATCCCACTCCATCTCTAAGGCCTCCCAATCCGTGGAGACCTTCCCCAGAGTAATCAACCACTGAACACCCAATACCACATTGGTATCTAGTATGTTGACCACGAAAAAGTGATCGGTCACGGTGTAGGTACCCATCGTCATTGCCAACTCTGGAACATATCGGGCACACTGCATCGTCTGGGCCCCTGGGACCAAAACTGAAAATCCATCAAAGCTCTCAGTCGGTATGCCCCTCCGCTCGACCATCTGTGCATCAATGAAGTTGTGGGTTGCCCCACTGTCAACCAAAACTGACACTCACTGGCCACGTACTGTCCCTCGTACGCGCAGCATCAAATACTTGGGAACTCCTCGCAAGGCTGCAAAGGTCCCCCCTGTGGGTGCAAAAGCTGCACCTCCTGTCCCTGGAGGTGGAGGCGGCAACTGATCCTGGGCCGTCTGACTATCTCCTGCCTCTTCATCATCCTGCTCATCCTCTTCCCCGTTATCATCGGAGAAGACCTCAATGAAGTGTGCTTTGCCAGCAGCACACCTATGCCCTGGTGCCCACGGCTCCTGACAAGTGAAGCACAGTCGCTTCTTCCTCAACTCCCTTCTGGCATCATCATCTATCTGTGCTCGTCCCTGATTCCCCTTGGGAAGCGGAATCCTCACATCCTTCCCCTTGGGCTGGAAACCCTGTCTCTGGGGGTAAGGTGTCCGAGTCCTGGGCAATGCATCTTGCAAGTCTCTGGTCCTGCTAATAGCATCCTGAAGCGTAGCTGGTCTAGTAGACCTGACTAGACCCCGAAGTGGCTCTGCTAACCCCTCCACAAACATATAGATCATCTGTGTCGCGGATAGATCTGGCACCATCACTGAAATCCTCAAAAAATCTGCAATGTATGTCTCGGGGCTCCCAGTCTACTTGAGCCTCGTTAGCTCAACAAAGCGCTGTTTCGGATCCCTCCAGTCAAATCGCTCCATCAACCTCCTGGTAAACTCGGCATATGTCGTCACTGTAGAATGCCCGAGTGTGACCATCCCATGGAACCACCAGTCCTGGGCCTCACCATCAAAATGTAATGTTGCCACCTTGATGGCTTCCGTCTCCGACATCTGGTTAAGCTGGAAATAGATCTCCAGCTTCTCCACCCAAGACTTTTCCGAACTGTTTGATGAGCCATCAAACGTAGGTAAATGGAATCTGCTAGATGTGCGGTGGGTATCTCCATCATGATAATGTCGGTGCCCTCTATGATGGTTGCGGGGTCTACTGTCTCGCTAGAGTTGAACAAAATCCCTGAATGAGAGAGCATCCCTGAACTCCTGTCCATAGGCCTGATACTCTGCAAAATAGTTGCCCATGTGTCCGAGCTCTGCCTCCTGCTGGGCTCCTGCCCCTGTGTTTTCTCCCAAGAAAGTGGGCATGGTAGAGCGGGTAGGTGCACATGAAGCCATCGGCTGAGGAGTATCACGCTGAGCAGCACCATGCTCCTGCAAATGATGAGATGTACCTGATCCCTCTCCTACCTGAAAAACCCGTGGGGTCTCACGCTGTCTAGCCTCTACAGCGGTGAATCTCTGACCCATCACCTCAATCTGTCTCGCTAAATCCTGCACCGATTTGAGGAGTGCCTCCCCAAACTGTTTGGCCTCTGTGTCATCTGCCATCGACCCTCTCTGCTCTGAATCTAATACAGACTCCTCCTGCTCTGCGTCTGTCACAGGCTCTCTTTCCTGCTCTGTGTCCACTACCCGAACTTAGTCTCCTTCTCTGTAGGTGTTTTCCAACCTACGCTCACGGTCTCTGTACTTCCTGCCTCTGTAACAAATATATGATCTCTTCCCTGGTGTCATAGACCACAGGCTGAGCCAGAACTATGCTCTGATACCACTGTAATATCCCGTTTCGAGGATATCTCTAAAACACGGCAAACTCCAATCAGAGATAGACTGGGAGGGCATTTATGGGATGTACCACCTCTGGAAAGAGGACGAGATTCGGAGGCTACCTGGCCCTTTACAGACTCTGTTTAAGAGTGAAAGATAAACACACCAAGTGGTATAGAACTAGAATGCTCAAGAATATATAAAAATAACAGTGCAGCAGACATATAATAACATAGACAGAATATACGGCAACTCATCCAGAAATATAGAGAGGAAATGCTAAGCCATTTTATTAAACTGAGAAATACAATGAAGTACAATAGGTGATCAAAGTGATGGCACCTAAACTTGCTCAAGGCAAGTGAAGAAATACTCTTAGAATATACAGGAAATGGCTGCTCTCTAAACTGCGTCCCAGCTACTGGAAAACTGCCGTGTAGCTGCTACTGCTGGAATGGACTGAAGTCTAGGGGCTGATCCCCTTGCCGGAACGAGCTGAAAATCTGTAATCCTCCTCTACTCACCAATCTCGACAAAATCCAGAAACCATATCAAAAATGGCCGACCCCCGAAAACCTCCAGAAAACACCCCCTTGGGGAATTACGATGGCCTCCAAGGCTCTGCGCAGAGGCTAAATGGAAATGACTGAAACACCGCCTCAAACTCCACCAAAATCCTCCCACAGGCAAAGGCTGATCCTCTGCTCAAAATCTCGGCTCAATCTCCTGCAGAAATCCCGATCCGGAGCACCTCCAAAATGGACTGCATCCTCTCTCCCAGTGACTGTGCAGTCTCTATGAAAGCCCAGCTCCGCAACAAACCTAAACACCAAAACCTCTCACAAAATACTGAAGAAATAACCTTGCTAGAGCAGGCACTCGAAGTCCCCCGGGGCTAAGGGCGAGATCTCCGACCGGAGACACTCAATGCACTAAACAGTGCTGCAGACAGGCTAAACAGCCAGCGTGCTCAAAAAGACAAAATGTCTAGCTCAATATCATCAACAACAAAATGAATCAAATGAGAAGGCTCCTCCCTCTTTTATAACGTTGGCCTTCCTCCAACCCTAAGGCCCATCTCCTCAACGTAGCCTCTCTCTCTTGCCACGTGCCCCATCCTCATCTGCGCAGTAGCTTCTAGAGCATACGTGGGTCCCCTCTCTACGTTATGCTTGGCCCCCCCCTGGCTCCCCTTTAAGTCACAACGTTGTGCTACTAGGAAGGTATTTTATTCCACTTAAGTGAGTTAGACCCTCTTCACTCACTTTTTATTTATTAATAAACTATGGACGGCAAAACTAAACAAAATCGAATATTCCAATTAGCTGTCGCTAATTAGGAATATTACACCCTCTGGTGCCTCTACGCTGCTGCTTCTCTGCATTACATAAGCACTGCCTCTGCGCTACTGAAATCCCATCATCCTCTTCGCTGCTGCTTCTAGGCTTCTGCTGCCTCTGCTCTGTGCTACTCCAGTCTTCAACGTCCTAGCTTTGCCCATGTGCCTCCATAATCCTCCGCACCAACTGACTTCAGTCATCCTGCTAGTGTCATTAAGGGCTCTCATAGCTCGTATGTGATCCAAGAGTTTGGGCACCTCAAGGATTTCGCCCCTCTACCATCTGCAGCTCAATCTACAGATCTATGTCGCCCCAACGCTTCTCTCGAGGCACATGAGCACTCATAGCCACATCGTCATCACTCCCATCATCAACTTTCGTTGTTGCAGCCTTAGAATCTGAATCTTTCTTGCCCTTCTTCCTCTGAGGACAAGTAGTGGTGAAATTTCCTAGTTCACCACATATGAAGCACCTGACCTTTGAAAGGTATCTCTTCTTCTCCCTCACTGCCCCTGTTGTTCCTTAGATACGAGAGCTGCATCTTCCTCCTCCTTGATCTTGATTCCACCGCTGGTGTTGCCTGCCTTGGTCAATCTCCTAATCTCTTCTTAACGAAGAGCTGCCTAGATGTCTTCCCAATTTGGAAGTGTTGCTCTGCCCAAAATTCCTTGGACAAAGGTTTCCCACTCTTCAGACACTGCATTAATGGCAGTCCTCACCATAAGACCCTCATCAGGAGTTGCCCCCATAGCAACCAGTTGATCTCGAATCGCCATCAATCTAATGAGGAAGGGGTCAATTTCCTCTCCCTTAGGTTGATTCTCCAGAAGCATCTCCCTCTGGACAGAAGTACCTTGATACAATGTGGTCAATGTCGTCCACATCTCATTTGCTGTATTCTTCTTGGCAATGTGTGGGACCGCATTATCCTCCACCCCGTCCATAATCAAGCGCTTGGCTCTAGCATGATTTTCCTCATACTTGTTCAACAGATCAACGTCAACAGGAACAACTACAACCTTCTCGACATGATATTTGATGCGATATTCATCAAGGACTGACAGGATTATGGATTTCCAAATGATGAAGTTAGATGTTCCATCTAACCTGTCCTGATCCTTCAATCCATGAGAGGCCATCTCTACTCAAAAACTATGGAAACAGATACTCTTCTCCCCTCTTATGTTGCTACCTTCAGCAAAAGATTCAGATCTAGGTTTCTTGGCGCTAGAAACCCTCGAGAGGAAACGCTCCCTCTGACAAGTGATTTCCCTCCCATAAATCCTCCACCAATTCTGTTGAATCAACTCTCTCCAATCACTCTGCTAATTAGATCTCAGACTTCTTGGCTAGAAAGTCTGCTTAGGAATTGCTTCCCCTTACTTTGTCAACCCTGCTTCTGCACCAAAAGAACAATGTCCCACCAACAAATTCCAAAGAACAAAACTGCACTTCCAGCCACGACAATCGACACAACGTTACCTCCTCTTGAACTGCGTCACCCTTTTGGGCCTACGTGAGCGTTTCGTCAGCTCTTTGTGAGCTAGATTGGCTCTGCGTCACCCCTTTGCGTCTGCGTGAGCCTCTGCGGCAGCGCTGCATGAGTTAGACAGGCTTTGCGTCACCCCTCCTGGGCTTGCGCTGTCCCTCTGGTGTTGCACTGCCTCTTCCTGGATTTGTGCTGTCACAATTGCCTTCGTGCAAAAAAAACTTTGCCTCTTCGCTGATGGCTTCAGCTCTCCTTGATCTGCAATAGCTCTGATACCATGTGAAAATTTCTGAATTCACTTAACAGAAATTCTACTCCAAAAATTTGGTTTACTTTCGCTACTTGTGTTTTTAAATTAGCAAGTTATTTCCAGAAATATTCAGAAAACATTGAAGTAAACACACTGCAGCCTACACAAATATACAGATCAAGTACTGAAGAATTAAGCACATTCGACAAAGGACACACGAGATTTTTCGGACAAATGTCCCCGGAAAAACCCAATACGGAAAACCGGTGCAACAACTCTTGAGGGTTTTATTATTATGTAAATTTCTGAATACAAACTAGGGTACCAGTAGTGGTTTACCCAACAGAGAAAATCTCGGCAGATGTACCTACTACCTCTATCTCTAGAGACAGATGTTATGGCTAATTCAACTAAGAATGAAAAACCCCATAGGTGCTTACGCAGTCATTGCGCCACCCTTCCGTGTGGCTGCGTCACTCTGTCTGATCTACTGAATACGAGCCCAATCTGGCCCACTGAAACCCCAACGCAACTCTCTCAGTGACTGCATCACCCTCTTTTGGCTTTGCATCCCTCTGCATGAGCCCCTCTGGCTCTGTCACCCCTGCTGGGCCTACGGTGCGTCTGCGTCAGCTCTGCGTGAGCCTAGCTAGCTTTGCGTCACCCCTCCTTGGCCTGCGTTGTCTCTTCAGTACAAATCCGCCTCTCTGCTATTGTATTCTTGGCCTTGGATTCAGAAATCCCACTGTCGAACTGCCCCTCGCTGCACTGCAAGCTCACTCGAAAATTCTCAGCAAACCGCGCACCAAAATTTTGACTTAGCTCAAGTGCTGGCACTCTGTGTGTGTTCTCCAATTGACCCCAAACCTTCCTTTAATACTTTTCCTGTTGAACATTCAACGACCATGCTCTAATCTCTAATCAATGGCTAAGATTAGAAAAGACTTGATCGTCGTCACTTAGAACATTCTCACTCACATGTCTAAATTAATTCACTTTAATTATTTAATTTTCCTAAGTTAGACTTAGGGTCTCCATTAAAATAATTAATTATTTGAATAACTTAGGCTCTGGGTGGAATTTCTCCAAACGATTTATGGGTCTTGGAGATCTCATGTGTTCTAGCTCCTCCACAAAGTTTCGGAGCTAGAGCACATCCGATGCTACCCAAAAATCAACACATAGCCTTACCAAACAAATAGTTTGTTGCTCTTGATTGAATGTTTACAACAATTTATTTTGGAAAACGGCTCCTGAATTTTGCATGCATAATTTGCATAGACCTTTGAAAATGACAGATCTAAAACTAAAATAATGCAATTTATATCTAAACATTAGCTGTCAAAAAATAACACTGAAGATGAATTGCATGCATGACATGGAATGTCATGCATAATCTTGCATCAGTTATCAACATACTCCCCCTTGATGTTGATAGGGATCAAAATCTGATCTTGGAGCATCAAAAACTGGATTTTTGCAGCTGCATTAGTGAAAATGTCTACAAGTTGTTCTTAGCTACTCTATCATTGGCTATAAGAGTGTTCCATGTTACCCCCCAAAATGGGTAAACCCATAGGAGAAAACTTTTTCTCATATCTTGGACAGCCAGCCAGCCAATAACCCTACACATTTGCTCATTGATGATGATATTCTAGGTTTCTCCACCATCTGCACCAGTCATGCATCTCTTACCATCCAACATTCACCTAAAGGCTAAGATGAAGGTGGGCTACCACTAAGCAAGTACTTTGACCATTTTGTGATCGAGTTCTTTTACTTAATGTTTTGGGAATCTTAACATGGATAAAGGGGTGATCTGGATGATTGACCGATCTTGCCTAAAAATGTGTTCTCTCACCTGACCAGGGGGCTTAATGTTTAGCCCTAGTCCATCGGGACCTCCACTAAGGCCTTAAGGTCATAGGAGGGGCAATACTTATACAACTTAGATTGAAATAACATGTTCAATACCCTTTTCCATACTTAACATTTTCCATGTCACATCGTCTCCTTTAATATCATCTCCATCCTTTGGGTTAATTGTCATTGGTTCATTGGGATTTGGAACTTGCATATCCACATCCTTGAGTCGGGCTGGAAAACTTTTCCTTGGAGGTTGTGCTGCTCAAAGAAAGAAAAAGAATAAGATGGCCATGTTGCCGCGGAATTTAGCAGGCCTTGAAGAGGGATACCCTACAAGGTATAAACAAGACCAAGAAGCAACAATGGGGTAGTGGCCCACTATCACCACAACCAAAACCCCCTGCTCTTTACTAATTTTCACTAATGGGAGGAATCCTAGTAGGAGGGAGATCACTTATGATAGATATCCTATGGTTAATGTGTGAAATGATCTCACTAGGAACTCTTCAAGAAAGATGTGATTTAGGTTCAAGGCTTCACAAGGAAGAAATTCACTTTCTATAAAGAGGCCTATAAATAAGGGCACAAGACCTAGGGTTTGATAAATTTGACGACTGTCGGAGTAGCTCAAGGTCAAGGTGTAATGAGTCAATGACCCATCTGGAATTACGAATAGAATATGATTATTAGCATGCATACAAGGCATGCATATGATAGCTACATATCCATGCATTGTGAAAATTTCAAAATTGAAATCATATTGCAGCAATTGGTATTATTTCTTCTAACCTAAGTTGCACGATAAGGGGAAACGAGTACGAGTTTCCGAAACATGTACGGGTACAAAACGTGACCCCCCCAAATTTTGGAAACAGGGAAACACAATATATATATATATATATATATATATATATATATATATATATATTAGGACATTTAAGAAATATGTGCAATCATAAAGCATACATGATACATTTTAATTTATTACATTATGATTAAATTGTCCAATGTCAATGCATAAACTATAAGTCTCTAAATTTACATGACAGTTACTCATGAATGATCACATAATGAAAATAGCAATATCCAAAATTAGGCACGAAAAATTTCTAATTTCTTGTCTCATGCTTAATTGGGAATCTCCTCCTGCATAGTCGAACGACCTTAGTGCTCTTGATTAAATACAAGTTCCATACCCTAGTACCCTTGGTGCTCTTCATTATTGGGAGTCTCCCCTGCATAGAGGGCTTGGTTCTCTTGATTAAATACAAGTTCCATACCCTAGTACCCTAGGTGCTCTTGATTATTTGGAGTCTCCCCTGCATAGGGGGCTTGGTTCTCTTGATTAAATACAAGTTCCATACCCTAGTACATGAAAAAATGTAATGGAAACATTGCAATCTCCCCAATCCTGAAATCCTGAAAAAATGATAAGTCTGTTGGATTTTGAGTGAGATCTAAAATTCTACTTTCTCCATACGAAATCCAATGAGGGTGAAACCACTCTCAAACATCCTGAGTCATTTCATGGTAATGTTAAAGATTTAAGTAAAAGTGACTATCTTTCATTTTCATCCTTTTACTTTAAGAATTTAACATTACCATGAACTGCATATTAACACTAGGGCCATAAGCTTGAACATTAGGCTACCCTACTCAAAAAGTTTTGTTTCCAATCTTCAATAGCTCCCTCTATCACTCTTTAATTGGCAGGGAGCGAAAACAAAGAAACAAAAACAAAAACAAAACTTAAAAAAAAGTCACGGTACTGCAGAAACGTTTCCAAGCCGTACGGTACCGGGAAACACATTTCCGTTTCGTTTCTAGGGGGAAACGATCCTCTGCCCAACATTTCCTGCAACTTAGCTTCTAACTGATAAATTAATTATTCAGTTTGTTGTTACGACAACATCGAAATAAACATATTGCAACCTTCACAAATAAAACTGCGGAAATAAATAGCGCTGGAAAATGAGAAAATACTAGCACATACACATAAAATGACATTGTTATTTTTGGACAAATGTCCCTAGAAAAACCCAACTTGGGAAAACCGATGCAGAAGTGAGGGTTTTTATTATTATGCAGCAATGAAAATCTGAGTACAATTTGGATGCACAAACTTGCAATCAACTACAGGAGAAACTAGTCGCAAAAATTAGTGAAACAAATTTTGTCTCACCCGACACTAATCCAACTCCGAAACTGGCTTTGAATGGGCTCCACGAAACCCCTACGTCAGCCTCTGCGTTAAGCCTACACAATCATCGGTATGCTCTGCCTGGAAATGCAACTAATCAAGCCGTCTGCCCAATCCATCCTCTGAGAATGACTCGCTGGCCTCTTCCAGAAATCCTCCCAGTCTCCAACAACTGAATAGACCCTCTGTCTGGCCAAATCGAACTCTGCCTATGAAGCTTTTGCGCTGCCTCTGCACAACCTCACTGAGGAAACTCGACCCTCTTGCATTTAGCTCTCTGAATTTGGAAAAACTCCTTTGGACTCACTGTCCTTGACCCTCACTCACTACTTCGATCTCTGGCTCTATGGCAGCTGACTGCTGCTACTCTGGAAATCGATCTACCAAGGAAATCAAACTTCTGGTGTTCTAGTGTGTCTTCTCCAAGTGCCCATCGATTTCCTCTTATAATCCATTGTTGGAGCACCAACAACCAAGATTAAAACTTAATCAATGGCTAGGATCATCTTGGAGTCGATCTGTGTGAGTTTCTAGATGATTCACACCTTGAATTAATTAATTTTAATTAATTAGCCATATTCCCTATGTTTAGACTTAGGAAATATATAAGAATCAGCTAATAATCTAATTAAGTCATCTCTATCTCTAGGTGGAATTTCTAGAAATGATTTCTGAGTCTTAGAGATCTCATGTATTATAGTCTCCCCACCAAATTTCGTGGCTAGAACACATCCAATGCTAGAAAAACTAACATTCCCTCTTAGCGAGGAATGTGTTCTAGTGTTGCACACCCTGCCACAACATTGTCTCTTTATCATCTGTTGTCACGTTGCTGATGTCTGGCCACTGTGACTTCCTGCCACTGCCCACCAACCACTACGCAACTTTGATGTTGCATTTGTGATGCTGCTAACCCTATTGTACTGCTGCCAACACTGCATCTGCATTGCAAGTCCCTGTCATCTGTTGTTGCAACTGCAACATCTGCAACAGAGAAACATCCAAAATATTGAATCATTTGTGATTAGTATGGTGCATCTATATCCCAAGTCTTTGACTGCTACTAGATACTACATTGTCCACTGAAGACTCTGCGCTTCTGTTGACTATACACTGCTTCCAACACTGCACTGCACTCCACAACATCTCATTGCTACTAGTCTGCCACTGTCACTCTGGAATGTGACTGCATTTCCTGATACTGATTCATCCTGCAACTGAATATTGTGGGCCTCCATAGCCAGGTAATGATCCATGAGATGGACTCCTCAATGGACCCTGCCCACCCGGCGCGCTGGAGTTTCATACTCCTCCTCCTGGATTTGGTGCCCCACTATCTCTTTTCAAGCCTAGTCCCTGGCTGGGACCCTTCCTTTATTTGCAACTCACACTAGACAACTCGCACTTCCTCCGACACTTGTTTCCGGTGACTGGAAGTCAAATTGTTGCCCAAATCTGCATTATGGCTAGCTCGCATAGTCTCCTCTAGCAATCTTGTACAGTCATCCTTGCAAAGCTGCAAAAATCTGTGAAACTCAAAACTGGAGAAAATTAACTCAAAAATATCCCTCTTTCTCGCTGCTCGGTTGTTGAGTCTGCTATATGCACTCCCTTTTGGAGTGAGAATACTTGCTCACAACTACTACCAATCTGCAAGGAAAAATCGAACTTCTAAGAGTTGAAGTTCCCTGAGAGAAATTTTCCCTCTGTTGTGTGTGCTTTTCTCTTCCACCCGACACTGGTTCTGCTGCTGCAAAACTCTCTGTTTCCAACCATGGAATTTGCTCAGCGAAAATTTGAGCTGCAACTGCTCCCTCTGACTGCTGGAATCACCAACCTGGGAAACTCAACTTTTCTGCAACCTTGCAGCTGAAAATCGAATCGCTGCCCCAACCACCATTACAACTGCAATACAACTTTGTTGTCGCTGCTACTACAACATCTGCAACTGTCTCTCATCTGCTGCTGCTGCAACTGAGAAATATCCATCAAACTGAACCAACTGTGGTCAGCGTGATGCATTTGTCACTCGAGTCCTGACTGTTGCTAGTCTTTGCGCTGTCACTGAAGCCTCCGCGCTGCTACTGACTCTGCACTGCTTCCAACTCTACTCTACGTTGCTCAGTTTGTGACTACTACTAGCTACGACATCTGTCACTCTAGCACCTGACTGCACCAACTGTCATTGGTCCATCCTACTACTACTACTATGGGCTCTTGTAGCAAGGTATTGATCCAAGAGGTGGACTCCTCAAGGATCCTGCCCAACTGTAGCTCTCTGGGGCTACAAAACCAAATCACCCCACCTCACTCCTGGAGGTATGTCGGTGATCATTACAAACTTTTCCTCCAATCTGGAGGACAACCTATCTATCTCCGCGGATGTAGCCTGCTGATCCTACTTCTCCTCTTTGTCCTTCTTCCTGAGAGGACATTGAGTGTTATAGTGACCAATTTCACCACATATGAAGCACTTGACCTTGGAAATGTCCTTCTTCCTTCTACGTTGCTCCTGCTACCCCTTTGATGCGAGGGTTGCATTCTCCTCTTCCTTTACTTCCTTCGTCCCATTGCTGCTGCTGCCATTAATGGTGCTCTTCACCAAGTCTCGCCTCATCTCCTCCTGCTGCAAATCTGCCCACATTCTGTCCCAATCTGGCAAGTTTTCTCTGCCCGGAATACGTTGGACGAACACTTGCCACTCCTCGGAAATGCTATTCAGAGAAAACCGCACCAATTCTGTAGGTTAGGGCGCTGACCCGACTACAAAACACTAATCCTGGACATCCTGAAGTCTAGTAAGGAAGGGGTCTATACGCTCCCCTTTCTGCATCCTGGTACACCTCAACTTCTCCTCCAAATACATCCTTCACTGCTCGGAATATCCCTGGTATAGCGTGGCAAGAGCATCCCACATCTGCTTGGCGGTATCTTTGCCAGCTATGTGAGACACCACATGATCTCGAACTCCATCAAGAATCAACCTCATTGCCTTCACCATCTCCTTCTTGTAGGCCTTAAGATGATCTGGATCCATGGGTACAACTACCACATTATTGATATAAGCCTTGAGATCGTATTCATCTAGAAGGCAAGCAATCCTGGCCTTCCAGATCACATAGTTGGATGAATCGTCCAATCGATCCTGATCTCTCAACCTTGCTGATGCCATCTCTGCCAAAATGTCAAACTCTTCCTCTTCTCCTCTGCATAGCTACTGCTAGACTTTACACACTCCCTGCTGGAGCGGGCAAGTCTACTCACAACTACTGCTTCTCTGCAGTGAGAAATCAAATTTCTAGGCTAGAAATTACCTAAGGAAAGAATTCCATCAGTGTGTGCTCTTCTTTCCTCCTGACGCTATTTTGCACCAGCAAATTGTTGCAAAATAGTTGCATCCTAGCTGAGGATCTGCTTTGCAAGAAAAATGTTGTTGCTCCCCCTTCCTCAGACAATCTTGGATCTGTAAAATTTTATTCTGTATCGACTCACTCAGAGAAATATTTTTTCCTCAAAAATCTTTGCTCCTGGGCAATGGATTGTGCAACCTCCTGGGGTTTCGAGCAGCAGCTCACGCAGTGCTTCGAAGGTCCCTCTTTCCGTCTGCAACTGAGCTCTTCCTGCTTCTCTTGCGCTCCGATACCATGTGAAAATTCAGAAACCCCGAATCTTGCTGCAGCAACTGATATAGTTTCTTCTAATTGTTAAATAAATTAAGCAATTTATTTACTGTGTTCTATGGTAAATATCGAAACTAATACACTGTAGCCTTCACAAATAAAAAATATTGCAGAAGAAAGTAGCGCTGGAAAGATAGATGCGCACACAAACAAATACACAATTATTTTTGGACTAAGTACCCGAAAAAACCCAACTCGGGAAAACCGGTGCAACAGCTGAGGGTTTGATTATTATGCAGCAATAAATCTGAGTACAAAACTATGGATGCTTAAATCTATCAATCCATACAGAGAAATGACTGACAATAAGTCTAGTGAGAAAAATATCACTCACAATGGCGATTCAACGCTGACCTTGGGTCAAGTTGAGCTGCTCTTTGTTGCCTCTGCGTAGTCACTACATCCCCACAGCTAGGAACAACTATCCCTCTCGCTAACTGATCAACTACTATTTGGAAATTAGAATCTCCTAGCCTCCGGACTGTGAAAAATTTTGAATGTTACTTATGCAAAAATCTACTGTTAGATCTGGTTATACTTCTCCTACTTAAAAAATTTATTAATTCTGAAACCTTCAGATTAATATCGAAGTAAAAACATAACAGACTTTCATCAATTCAGATATAAAACAGAAAAAGTACATGCACACATAGAGAAAGTGACACAAGATTTTTTGGACAATAGTCCTTGGAAAAACCCAATGCGTGAAAACTAGTCTTCTGGCTGCTGGAGGGTGTTTATTATTAAGTAATTTTCTTAATACAACAAATTTGGGCACCACATTGGTTATCCCGACAGAGAAAAATATAGATCTGCTGCTAACCTGTTGTTCTGAAGCCAAAACGTTGACTGATCCACTCCTCAAACGAGATTTACGAGACTCACCAGACCTTGGCCCTATAAACCCCGCCGCTACCGCCGAAGCCCCCGCGCGCCTACCACAATGGTTCGGAGAGGGTCACAGTAACCTGCACGGGTGACACCTGACCCTACACCGCCCCTTAGGGTCTCTGCGCAACCTGAGCGGGGTCCCCCGCCGACCAACGCCGCCCCGTGGCGGGACCGTGGTAGCACCCGCATAGCCGGGCTGCCTCCGTGTTGCGACGGTCGCCCTCTCTACTGTTGTTGTCTCTGCTTCTTTGCGCTGCCTCTGGAAGCTGCTATCTGTCTCTTGCTGATTCTAGGCACTGGGATCAGACCATCCCCTTTGCCTAAACTACCCCTCTCTGTCGTTGAAACACTTCTGAAAGTTCTTAGCAAACCTTGCCCTAGAACTTCACCGTAGTCTCAATGCTCTGCCTCTGTGTGTCTCCTCCAAATGACCCCATGCCTTTCATTTATACTTTTCTCATTGGGAAACCAACGACCGTGATCAGATCTTGAATCAATGGCTAAGATTAAAAGAAAGCTTGATCCATGTGACTTAAGACAATTTCATCACATGTTTTAATTAATTACCTTTAATAATTTAATTTTCCTAAGTTAGACTTAGCGTCTTGTTGAGGCCTCAGAATTCTGCTGCCAAAACATGGGGGAAAACCACTCGGTCCGGACCTTAAAGCAACTCCTTTTCCGTTTGGTGTAGTGGCTCTGACTGGGGATAATGGGACCAGTTTCCCAATAAGGATGATTTTGAGGGTGTGTGATTATATGGCATGCAAGTGAAAATGATTTCAATTTATCATATGCATCTATCTAACTATTTATTCTATTATATACCTGGGATGTTTTTCCTTTATGCGATCTGAAAAGATATCCTTCAACTGTTAGTAATATAGATCATTTAACAGTTGAAAGATATGAAAATTATGTAAAATGATTCTTCTAACAAAATAGTTTGGCTAGAGGAATTGTGAAAATATATCGTATTCATATATGTGTGATTATATATTCAATAAGAAACTATAGACAAATATTAGAACAAAAGTGCATGTAACATTCATCTATAATAACATTTCAAATATCTAATGCAATAAAAGATGACTTATCAATTTATAAAGCAAGACTTAATACAAGTGAATAAAAGTACCATATGTGCGAAGTCCTACTCATGTAAATTGACAGTAATTGATCTGCTCCTCCTCACTTTCAAGCAATTTAAAGAGTACGGTAGTGCAACATCAGTTAAACAGCTTTAATTGTCAAAAGATAACAGATGTGTTCCATTAATTTATCAAAGCATTCACAAACTTACAATAGTGCATTCTTTGCAAATGTTTTTGACAAATTTCCGAACCCTTCTCTTAATGCATGAGAGGGGTTTAAATACTAAACTTACTATGTTCTAATAATAGATTATTACAAAAATATAGGGGAGGTTTCAAACAACCATCCTCGTAGAACTAACTTAAACTACAATCTAGGAAAATAAAATAATAATTTTGGTTTATGAATTCCTCCCTTTCTTCTGGAGTTGGTCACGAAGTTGACAAATATCTATCATTGGCTTGAGCTGAGCTGGCTGCGAAATTATTGATCTGACCTGTCCCTTGAATACTGCATTTGAAAGTACAGACTGCGATCTTTTTGTTGAATCTATTAAGGATTGAGGAGTCTGATACTAATGGTAAGGTTTGATCAGAAAATTACAATAATTTTCTCGATCAAACTTATTTACATTATTAATTACTTCATCTTGTGTATCTGCTTTCTGCTTCCACTGTGCTTCTATCTGTTTTGCTTCTGAAAACAATTCAGACGTGTTCTATTTGAGAAGTTCTGCTTTTACCAGTTTTTCACATACAGATTCACCAATTTCGTTTGATAACTTAGATGTTTTCGTTGCTTCTTTCTCTGCTTTCTTGATTTGTGCTTCCCAATCTCTGAATAGAATCTCCTTATGAAACTTATCTACCTAAGGTAGATCATCTTCCTTTCCTGAGCCTAATGATTGCCATTGAATGTGTTCATTGATCTTCTTTTCAAGTCTTTCACATTCAAGTTTCTGGATAGCTATCTACTGGATCTATATTTTATTCGAGTCACAATAAGAGTCAATCATAGAAGCTTGCTAACAAAATACTTCCTGTTCATTTTTTAACTTACCATTTATATCCAGTGCTTCTTTAATAAACTGCTCCAATTGCGGTTGGCTCTGTATTCTGATCATTGTTGTTTTCAGTTGTGCTTGTTTCTCATTGATCTCTATCTGACGCTGTAATTTAAGGTTTTCGAAATCCTTTTGAAATTGGGCCATCTTTTCTTTGATTTGCTCACTGGAGTTGGATTTTTCTTCATTTAACAGTCTCTCTAGCTCTAGTACTCTGGCTTCCTTTTGCTTTAGCAACACTCTAACTTTAGTAGCTTTATCAACAGTAGTTGTAGCATATGCTCCTACGTACTGTGATAATTTAGTTAGATGTTCTGTAGGGTCATCTAAGGAATCCTTCCATAGTACATCAACTGATTCATCTGTTTGTTTCGAGACTATTTCATCAATTCTTCTTCTTTTATTCCTCTTAACTACAACCTTATAGCTAGGACTTTAGAAAATGTCCAGTGAAGGAATTTCTTCAATTTGTAAAACTATCTTTTCCGTAGGATAGGCCAGTATTATCTCTCAATCATGAGTTTCTGGAACTTGCTGTAGTGGATTAATAGTTTCCACTATCTTGTGGGAATGTTCAGGTGTCTGAAAACTAGATACTTGATCTGTATTGGGATTAGTTTTGGGAGTTTTTATTGCTTCAAAAAACTCCTCCCATTCACTACTAAAATTCTTCGTTTGAGGGTTTTTAGACTGATCTAGTGTGTCATGACTGTGCTGAACTTTTTGAGACGTTGACTCTGTTCCATTACTTTCTTTTTGCTCGTGCATCTCTATCTCTTGGATTACCTGATCAATTATTTTTTCTGGATTCGGATTCATTTTCAGAATGATCCGAATTGTGAGATTGATGTTGTGATTGACCTGATTCATCTTCAGACATGTCTTTAGCTTCATTATCCAAGCTGAAACTTGGAGTAGGTCTGCTGACATCTTCAATAGTTAACAAATTGAAAGGAAATCTCTGCAATATCTTATCTCTATCTATTTGGAAAGCTTCTAAATCATCTTGACTCAATTGGCTAGATGCGAACTTGATTATATCTGAAAATTTTTCTATGCCCTGAAATAGATCATCAAATCCATTTGGTTCCTTTACAAAAGGTTTCATTTTGAGCTTTGTAGTGTAATTTTTAATTACATCATTTGGATTGTATAACCTCTTTGGCATTTCTGCCAATTTCAATAGATTGATCTTAGAAACCTCCTTGTAGGTATGGCCAATATCATGCAGTGCGAAAGTGCCACACTGTACAGGGAAATTAGGCCAAATGGCCTTCTTTGCATCTTTCAGTTGTTTAGTGATACCACTAACAAGCTGGTAAGCTATCTCTCGTACAAGCAACTTATCAGAAACATAATAAGGTAAGACGTGGGGAGAAGCATAACTCCCGAATACTCTTGTAATGACTCTGTTCCCTGATTTCTAAATTGTACCTATCTGAACTTAACTTTAAGTAAAAACAGATCTAATGAAACATTGTAACAGTTAAAATTGAGATTTCAGCTTGCATGATTAATCTATACGTAGAGGAATACCTGAAAATCAGCACAAATTTACAAATCCTGAAGCGGGCTGAAGATTTATTGAGCACCTGGTGATGTCGTGAACAGATTACCGGAACAATCAAATCCTCCCAGCCAATCCGGGAATAATCCCAGACCCAAAGGATGTCTCCTCTGCCCCCGTGCCCAGATTTCCAAGAACCCAGAGGCTGCTTCCCAGACAATTCAATCTAACTTAAGCAGAATTCGTTTCTCTTTTTTTTTCTCCAAAACATTCCCTCCCTTCTCCTCCATATCACCTCCCTTAAATAATCTCCTTCCACCGCCTCTTACTTCCCGAGGTCTTATCATTATTAATGGTGATATTATATGTATTTATGGTGGTATACTTTTCATTATATTTGGATAGGAATATAATTTAAACAACCTTCCTCCACCGCCTCTAACCTTCTGAGGCTTTATCCATCCTTATGTTGATATTAAATGTTTTTATGGTGAGGTGATCCACATTAATGTGGGTACGAATATATATTTATGAAGGTGGGATTATATAGTTATTTTATTTATAGAGCATGGGACTTTATAATTAATTACTTTTAATATTAATCTTTAATATTGCATACTCATTTTAACTTAAGGAGTTAACTTTATTATATCATTTTCTTTTAGTAGCTCTTTTCATAAAATTTATACTTAGTTGAACTTAATATAAATCTGAAATCTTAGTATTAAGTTCCCAATTTATGTAATCTTGATATTAGTAGGTAGGTGTACTAGTGCGATGTGTGCGGTATAGGCAGGTGTAGCTATCAAATGCCTATATCGTTCACACGCTAATATCATTTTGTGTATAACTTGGGAATGGGTCACGTGCTAACTCTGACATATGTAAAATTCTCCTCTGCAAACCACCTAGCCATAGAAAGAATATCTTCTCTAGCCTCTTCACAAACCCTAGGGACCTTTTTATTGAATATCATTTGGTCCATAGGCAATATGACTCCATAACAAATTTTATATAAATGGATTGGGGTGGGGTCTTGGGTAGTCCATTTCCATCCCATGGTAGGAAAAATAGAATTAAAACAGATGGCATCCATAACATAGGCAGACATATAAAAGGGAGGTATCTCTCTAGATGAAGCACTCCTCTTATTCCTATATTCAATAATGTGTTTGGCTAAATTATCAGAAACGGTGTTTTCCCAATTCAGAATTGATGAATTGACGATTGCGTCAATCAATGGAACCCGTTATAGTGAAAACCTAGTGGTATCAGGTTTGGAAAACAATCTACACAACATACTAGTGACATAACAATAAGGGGAAGGAATTTGGGCAATTGGGTACGTACCAAGTTTATCTCGCTTCAACTTTCCCTGGTCTTCCTTCCATTCTTTGATGACTTTCATGAGATCTGGATGCTCTGTTCTAAAACTTTGCAGAAAAGCTTTGTCATATTTTTGTTGCGGGGAGGGGTAGATGATACATTTCTTTCAAGTCTTTTGCCCTGAAAGATCCCAAGTCTTCTCCCTTTGAATCTTTGAATTTCCTTTCATTTATGCTTAAGTGGTCAATTATCCACTTAACCATATCTGTGTAAGGGAGAATTTTCAGTCTTGCTGCTACCTTGTGGACGAATGAACATGCAACATTGAAGTAGGTTGTGTCTGAAGTAGATGTCGTGTATGTCGTAGAGATTTTGGTTATTACTCTTGGTTTCTCATCCTCAAACAGTTTATACATTGTTTCCCATGAGGAACTGTCGCATTCCTTATTGCAGGTAGTGTCTGAGAATAAGGGAGACATCTCTAAGTCTTCAGTAGGCAGAGCTTGAGAAATATCTTTGCCTTTCTTGCTCATTTCAGTCTTCCTTGATTCGTTGAATGATTTCCTGAAAACAAGGAGAGTGTTTAAAACTATAGAGAACAGAGAGTCAAATCCTTTGTTTATATCAAATATGCGTGAATAGATATGAATCATTTTCAAATATAACAACAATCAATAATAATTTCAGAGTCAGATATCTTACACCATCACACGAAATTCATATCAATCAACTTAAAGCCTTTAGATCTCGAAGTTTGTTTTGATATGACGTAAGCCATTTCGCATGCTCAAGAAATTAAATCTCGTGAATTCGCAGGTCACCATATATAACTTTTACCATTTGTAATGTTTACCGCTAAATGTTGCGAAATGCGATGTGTGCAAACCGCACATCGCAACTTTTATGCGATAATAGATTTATTTTACGGCTAAGTTATGCGAAATGCGAAATGCGCATTCAAAAACTACGCGGCCGCGCTAAACGATTTTAAAGATCTATCTTTGATGTTTTGTTGGCTTGTCGGGTCCGCACAATCGCACTTATATATAATTACTTTTATGAGTTGATCGTTAAAGAAGGTGCAGTGCGATAAAGAGTTTATAATGATAATTGAAGTTTTTTCAAGATTTTTTCAAACATATCTTCGAAAAAGGTTAGCGCATTTCACAGTTCGCGTAGCTTAGAGGAATTGTGAGTCGTTTTAAGTTATAAGCTATGCGTTCTATTTTAGGTAATGCGCTTTAAGAAATAAAGCGGAAAACTCAAAAGAAAACATTTATTTCATAAGTTTTTGTTTTAAAACTAAAAAATAAATTTCCTATTTATTTCTAAAGGGTCCCCATTTATAAGAGTAAATGGGCCGAAGGGGGGGGTGTTGTATAGCACAACAGGTCCATAATTAAAATTATTAATTAATTAATTATCTCCTAAACTGGATGAAATTTCCCAAATCCCTTTCTGGGTATTGGAGATCTCATGTACTCTAGTCCCTCCACAAATTTTGGGAGCTAGAGCACATCCGATGCTGCCCCATCACTCAAGAAAACTCAACACTCCTTAGCGAGGAATGTGATCTAGTACAAACTCTGCTTCACCCTGAAGCTCTGCACTGATCTCTAGTGTGCGTCTCTACACTGATGTTGGACCTAATGCCCTTGATCATTGTGCTGCTGCTGCCATTCTGTACTGCTGCCCATGATGCTGCCACATCTGTACTACAACTCCCTCTCAATTTGTTGCATCCGTGTTGCCATCTGTTGCATTGCATCTTCAGTTGCTGAGAGAAACGACTAAATCTCCTGCACAATCTTTGACAGACAAGTCAGTTGGGTTGCATCCTCATTACTGAAGCTCCATCAACTACTGATTTGTGTTGTCATCTGGAGGATGATGCACAACTACATCTTTGCACTGCGTAAACAAACTCCCTCTGCACTGCTGAAGTCGCATCAACCCCTTGTGCTGAAATATCTCACGCTGCCGCTGCGCTGCGCTGTCCTCTGAAGCCTCTACGCTGCTGCAGCTCTGCTCTGCGTAAGCAACTCTTCTCTGCGCTGCTGAAGTCACATCAGCCCCTACGCTGTTGTTGCTGCATCTGCACTGCGCTGCTCCCTTCAGCCTTCAACTCCGCCTCTACTTCATCCGTGATTCTCTGCACCAACTGCTCCACTTGTCCCGCTATTTTTTTAAGGATCTTGTAGCTCGGATGTGATCCAAGAGATGCGCTGCTCTACAGATCCATGTCGCCCCACTTTCATGGTTCAGGAGCGCTCATGGCTGCATCGTCTTCGGACCCATCGTCCGCCACAACAGCCTTGGAAGTAGAAGCTTCCTTGTCCTTCTTCTTCTGAGGACAATTTCTGGCAAAATGTCCTAGTTCGCCACACTGGAAACATTTGATCTTTTAAAGATCATGCTTCTTTGATGCCAAGGCTACATCATCTTCATCTTTCTTCTTCACCTTACTGGATCCTGTGTTGTATTGCTTCTTGGTGAATCTGCGGAGTTCTTCTTGACGTAAGATTTCCCACAAGTTTTCCTAGTCGAAAAGGTCCGCTCTGCCCAAGACACTCTGGACAAAGGTTTCCCACTCTTCTGTGACCACATTGAGTGCAATCCTTACCATCACATCATCCTCCACCTTTGCTCCCATGGCAGTCAATTGGTCTCTGATCGTCTGTAATCTGAAGAGGAAGTGCTCCATTTCTTCCCCCTTGGTCATCATGAATGACCGCAACTCATTCTCCAGAAGCATCTTCCTCTGTACTGACTTACCCTCATATAGGTTGTTAAGGCCTTCCACATCTCATTAGTTGTTTTCTTCTCAGCTATATGTGGAACAATATGGTCCTTAACTCCATCCATTATGAGCCGCTTGGCATGTGTCGCAGCTTCCTCATGCTTCTTCAGGGTATCTGCATCGGTCGTCGTGGCCAGGACTCGTTATGCATGGTCTCTTAGACAATATGCATCCAAGACTACCAGGATTTTGGCCTTCCAGACCGCAAAGTTGGACAAGCCATCCAACCTATTCTGATCACGTAGTCCATGAGGTGCCATTTGCTCAGTAAAGCTGTCGGAGCTCCTCCTCTCTATGCTAGAGATCTGGATCTAGGGTCCTTGGCGAAATGGGCACCCTCTGACAACTGATTTTCTCTCTTGGAAATCTGCCAAATCAATCAATGATCCAGCTCTCTTCGATCCTCTAATCGATTTGCAAGTTTCTTTGGCTAGAAACCCTACGAGAAGCCGATCTGTTCCCGCTCTTTGTCACTAGTGCTTAGGCTAAATTCCGAAAACTTCATAAATTTAACCCCACCAGCACCTTCTAAGGTTCTGCAGCTCTGCTTCCGACACTTCTAAATCAGAGAGTCTTCGGATTTGCGTCACCCTAGCTAGCCTCTGCGTGAGAAAACAGTCCAAGCATCGCCTCTGCACAGTAAGTACGTGGGCCTGCTTGGAGACAACGTAAGATTGCGTCACCTTGGCTGTGTGTGACTCTGCTCCCTCTGAAACTCCGCTATCCCTTTAGATTTGGCTTTCTACTGCTGCTGGTGCTCTCTCTACCACTTTCTGCAGCAAGATTCTTCAGTTCTTCTGCGGGTGACTCTGCTAGATTTGCAATCGCTCTAATACCATGTGAAAATTTATGAAAGTTACTTATGCAGAAATCTACTATAGATCTAGTTATACTTCTCCTACTTAAACAAGTTATTAATGCTGAAATCTTCAGATTAATATCGAAGTAAACACATAACAGACTTTCACTGATTCAGATCTAAAATAGAAAAAGTACATGCACACATAGACAAAGTGACATAAGATTTTCTGGACAATAGTCCCCGGAAAAACCCAATGCGGGAAAACTGGTCTTTCGACTGTTGGAGGGTGTTTATTATTAAGTATTTTTCTTAATAAAACAAATCTAGGCATCACACTGGTTAACCTGATAGAGAAAAATATAGATTTGCAGATAACCTGTTGTTCTGAAGCCAAAACGTTGACTGATCCACACCCTCAAAAGAGATTTACAAGACTCTGCCAGATCTTGGCCCTAGAAACTCCAACGCTACCCCTGAAGCCCATGTGTCAGCCTCTACAGCCTCCGCGTGCCTCTGCACTGGCCTTAAGAGGGCTGCGTAACCCCAGAATGGGTGACGTAGACCCTACGTTTCCCTTGAGGGTCTTTGTGTAACCCAGATGGGTCCCCAGCTGACCAGCGCTGCCCCAAAAGGGACTGCGTAGCTGAAGCTGCGCAACTGTTGCCCTCTCTGCTGCTGTTGTCTCTGCTTCTCTGCGCTGCCTCTGGAAGCTGCTCTCTGTCTCTTGTTGATTCTAGGCACTGGGATCAGACCATCCCCTTTGCCTAAACTACCCCTCTGCAACTAAAACACTTCTGAAAGTTCTTAGCAAACCCTGCCCTAGAACTTCAGCATAGTCTCAATGCTCTGCCTCTGTGTGTCTCCTCCAAATGACCCCAAGCCTTTCCTTTATACTTTTCTCGTTGGGAAACCAACAACCATGATCAGATCTTGAATCAATGGCTAAAATTAAAAGAAAGCTTGATCCGTGTGGCTTAAGACAATTTTATCACATGTTTTAATTAATTACCTTTAATAATTTAATTTTTCTAAGTTAGACTTAGGGTCCATAATTAAAATTATTAATTAAATAATTATCTCCCAAACCAGATGAAATTTCCCAAATGCCTTTCTGGGTATTGGAGATCTCATGCACTGTAGTTCCTCCACAAATTTTGGGAGCTAGAGCACATTCGATGCTACCCCATCACTCAAGAAAACTCGACACTGAGACTCTCTCTGACTTCTAGCACTAAATCAACTCTTCCTCCCAAAAAAAATGTGGATCTCCTCTGAAGCACTGGGTTGCCTCTGCATGGCCTCTGCGTTGCCTCTCTGTGGCACTCACTTCCTCTTTGTTGTGCACTCATTGGATCTGGAAAATCTTCCTCTGACCTTTCTATCCCTGCTCCTCTCTCACTACTTCGAGATCACTAGCTCTCTCTCCAGCAACTCAGCGTTGCTACTTTGGAAACCGATCTCCCAGTGAATTCGATCTCTCAAGTGTATTCTCCAAGCCCCATCGAGCTTCTTCTTATAATATCTCGTTGAGACATCAACGACCACGATTAAAACTTAATCGATGGCTAAGATTAACTAGAACTCGATCCATGTCTTTTTCTAGAAGATTCACATATGACTTAATTAATACCTTTTAATTAATCATATTTCCTAAGTTTAGACTTAGGAAATATTAAAAAACTGATTAATTATTTTAATTAAGTCGTCTTAGATGGAATTCCCAGAAACGATTTCTGGGTTTTGGAGAATGCATGTGTCCTAACCTATCTGCCAAATCTTGAGGCTAGAACACATCCGATGTTACAAAAACTGACATATCAGAGCTAGAATGCTCTTTGAAGCTCGTAATAAAGAGGTTGAAGTTCCTGGAGAAGCAGTGAAAAAAGGGAATCAAGCAAAGAACCCATAAAATATGAAATAAAGGATTTGTAGATGTGAATATAAATTCAGCCATAGATACAGAGTTAGAAATCTCTTTAGTGGAAAGATCAAAGGATAGAAAGCTCTTTGGGAGAAACAAAATTTGCAGAAAATTAGGTTTGGAGAATCTGATGAGGTAAATTGTTTTAATTTGCATTTTCTATTGAAGTAGAGGATAGATGACTGCAGGAATAAAATAAACAAAGAGAGAACCCTAATTTTCTTTAAGGCACAGAGTAAGGTTAAATTTTCTCTTTGGATTGGACGATATTTCTTTTGGGAGGATAAAATCTGAGTAGGAATTTGAATTTTCCTGTGAAGTTGATTTTGGAAAATATTTGCAGGCAAAGATTGCAAATAAAGTATCTCACTTTCAAGAGTTTAGAGCATGCTAAAATTCTTTAAATGGGAGAATATGTGCAGAGGAGTGCATGAAGAAAAGGTAGAGAAATTTTATGGAGGACTATCAAAAGACAAGGTCATGAAAAGATCTTGACAAGTATTGATGCTTTTATGCTAACAATGGTTATGAGAATTGTACTTACAGGTTGGAGCAAAAAAAAAAATTGATAGCAGCCATTACAGCAAGGAAGTTGTGACAAAAGAAGGAGAAAGCAAAACTCTCAAAAGAATAAATTGTGATAGAACCCCAACAACAAGATGAAATTGCTGAAAGACAAGAGGACAACATAAGTTCTCAAAAGAGGAAGAAAGAGGTGTTGATATTTTGGGTAGCATCAAATGTGCTCTAGCTCCAAAAATTTGTGGAGGGGCTAGAACACATGAGATCTCCAAGACCCAGAAATCGTTTGGAGAAATTCCACCCGGTGTAAAATTTATTCAAATAATTAAATTTTTTAATGAGGATCCTAAGTCTAACTTAGGGAAATTGAAAAATTAAAGTGCATTAATTTACACATGAGGTGAGAATGTTATAAGTGACGTGGATCAAGCTTTCTCTAATCTTAGTCGTAGATTAGTGATTAGATCACAATCATTGATTTATCAACGAGAAAAGTATTAAAGGAAGGCTTGGGGTCAGTTGGAGAACACACACACATTGCAGTAGCACTTGAGCTAAGTCGAAATTTTGGGGCGTGGTTTGCTGAGAATTTTCGAGTGAGCTTGCAGTGTTGGTGAGGGGCAAATCGGCAAGGGATATTTTGATCCGAGGCCGAGAATACATAAATCAGAGGGGCAGATCCGTACCAGGAAACGCAGAGGCCAGTAGGAGGGACGCGGCCTAGCTAGGCTGACGCAGAGACAACGCAGAGCCAAGAAGGGTGACGCAGGGGCAACCTGTGCTGCGCAAAGGCCACGTTGGTAAGGAAAGGTTGATGCAGAGGCTGGAGGGACACCGCTGGGGTTCCAACGGGCCAGAAAGGGCTCGTATTCAGTTTTTCCTAAAGGGTTTGAATCAGCCATATTTTCTGTCTCTGAGTGATAAGGTACAACTGTTGTGAAATTCTCTGTTGGGTAAACCACTACTGGTGCCATTGATGTGTTCAAATTCTGCTTAATAATAAAACCCTCAAAGAGTTGTTGCACCAGTTTTCCCACATTGGGTTTTCTGGGGACTTTTGTCCGAAAAATCATGTGTGTCCTTTGTCATATGTGCGCTATGTTTCAGTAAATTATATGTATATGTGTAGGCTGCAGATTGTGTTTACTTTGATGTTTATTCTAAATATTTCAGTTAAATAACTTGTGTATAATAAAAAAGTAGGAAAAGTAAATCAATATTTTGCAGTAGCGTTTCTCTGTTCAGAAATTTTCACAAGAGGTGAGCAGTTGAAGATGTAGAAGCCTCACAACTTTGGAAGGTAAAGAGCAAGAGTGCTCAAGAAAAGGTTCTATTGTATAAAACCAAAAGAAGAAGAGGAGATACCAAGAGGATGACTTGGTGCTGGTGACAAGTAGCAGACTTGTTACAAAGATGGGAAAGGCTTGTTGCATCTCACAAGTGGACAAGGTGAATCCACAGAAGAAGGAAAATATGACTATTGATGGTCATATTAAGGGTTCAGAAAGAAGTCACAATTAGAGGAAAAGGAGTGCCAAGGTAGTTGGACTCAAGAGAATGAGTGATGAAGAAGTTGAGAAGGAAGTGGCTGAGTTAAAAGCATAACTTAGTAATATAAAACGACTACTTCAAGAAATTCAAAGATATGGTTGGATACTGAGAAAGAAGAAGGTGAGATGGCATTCATTGGAAATGAAGCTAAGGAAAACGATTCATGCCAAATTGAAGAAAGAACTTAGAGAAACTGAGTATGAAATGGATGTTTTTGTGTAATCTTGAAAAAAAATTATTCCTTGATAAGGAAGAAACTAGAGATATTGAGAAGAGATTTATTGATAGTCTAATGAACTATTGGACTAGTTCAGATCAGTATGAGGATATACTGACAGAAGCATCAATTTAGACTAAGGAGCCTTATGGTTTTAAAACTAATGATTTGTGTATGGTCGCAAGTGATTAACAACACTTAAATGATGTGCTTATGCAGGTTGATGAAGAAATGAAGCTGTTGGAGATAACTGAGATTGAAGAATTTTTTCTTGAGGATGTATTTGTAGATATTGGAGATGGACAATTATTGAAAGTTGCCATGAAGGATAAAATTGGTGTAGAATTTCTTCAAGAAAATAATTTTGAAGATGGAGTGAGGAAGAACAATCCCAAGATAAAGGGATCAAACTTAAAAACTATTGAAAAAGACATGGGAGGCGTTAATGACCTTGCAATGTATGTAGATTTCTAGAGGATTGGTTGAACAATCTGAAGATAGATTGCGGAGAAAATGCAAGCATGGTGAATTCCAGTATGATGGATTGCAAAAATTCGAAAGAAGATGAATATAAGAGCAAGACTCTTGGAATTATAAATGAAGAGAAGATGCAACAACAACCAATGAGGAGAAAAAACAACAAAGTTCAACAAAGAAGCAACAGAAATTTGCAATGTACCAGCCAGAGGACAAGCTAGACATAGAGATTGAAGAAATGAGGAAGATAATGATAAAAGTGTCTCAGAGGAGGCATATTGAAGAAAGAAGGACAATCAGTTGTAGAATGCAAATGGTTGAAAATTTTTACATCACTAAAGAAGGAGAAATGCAACATAAAGTTTGGAAACCTGGAGGAAGAAAGAAGATGACAACAAAAGCAGGAATGCAGAAAAAAGAGTGGATGATCAGCTACAAACTAAAGTTTGGGACCCAAGAGGATTTCATGAGCCAATGAAAGCACATGGTCAGGAGACCATGAATATTTTCCACCTTGGGAGTATAATGGAGGAGCATCTTAACTCCAAGTCAAACACCTTTGACTAGAACAAGAGGTATTCCTTTTACCAAAGGAGTTGGTTCCCTAATTGAGTTTTATTATTTAAAATAAATGTATTTTCCAATGTTTAATAATTCTATAAGAATTGTACATGAGTGATTGAAGATATTGTAATCAGATCTACTTCTTAGAGTAGATCTTGAGAGTGTTTGAATGAGTTAGAGAAATCTTGGGGTTAGTCAGATCTCTCAAGAGATATTTGGATCTAGAGGATCCTAGAGATAGGAGCTTGTTGAGTGATTAGTGGATCTAAACCAGATTATGGTTTCAAAATCCTTTTATATAATTATGTAAGCCAAGAGGAATCGAGGGGCATTAGAGAGGATAGATTAGAGAGTAGAGAGGATTTGAGTTGTGAAGGCCAAGTACGACAAAAAGGGCTGAAAGGGGCCAATTATATGTAAATCAAGAACAATGACCTTATATGTAATCATTATGTACAATTGTGTAAATATTAATTAATATAGTAAGAAGTGATATGTTTCGATTGTTCTGAAATCAATTCATGTGAATCCAAATTCCTGATATGATGTGAAATTGAACCATGTAATTCGTATTAAACATGAATATAATGCATAGTGGCCATGATTGAAGCTCACGAGGGATTGCACTTAGAGAAAGTGCGCAAGAAGTACACAGAGATCTCAAAATCCATTGGATAAGCTCAGGAGAGAGAGCAATCAAAGGAGAAGTGTCGAAATTCAAGGATAAAGGCATTGATCGTTGATCAAACTGTGTGATCAACGATCCAAATGACTATGTAGAATTAAGGTACATCAAAAGCATGGAGATCTGAAAGAAATCATGAGGAATCATAATGAGTTATGAAGGAAGAATGCGAGTTGATTAGAGTTGTTGCACAGGTGATGTTTGAGTGCATTGAAATCTTGTGTAATCTTTGTGTCGAGGTCTACAGTGAAGTCATTTCCCAAAAAAGAATACCAGAGGTCGAGACTTAGTTTATTTGAGTCTGCGGGAGTTTGTTAACAAATAGAAATTGGCTGATAGAACCTACTTCACGTCAAAGAGTTCTAGTCCCTGGAAAGATTCACCCTAGATTTTTTATAAAAGTTTGATTTCATTTGTGTTGGGTCTCGAGATTAAGTCCCACGGTCATGTGAGGTGGTCACAACACCCTTATCCTTTGCACTCAAGTGCTAAGGAGGATTTTATTAAAGGTTGAGTGTAATATCCGTTAAGGTTCCATGATTAAGTCCAGCGGTTACGCTTACGGTTATATCACCCTTTCCATTTTTTTCTTAAGTGCCAAGGAGGATGTAGCATTCAATAAAGACATTTGTAATGCAGGTTTCAGGTTCCAAGACTGGTAATAGACGTGACAAAGACAGAGTGCGGTAATCGACAAAAAGGAATCTTCGTCCCGAGAGTTTGCAGAGGTGGGCAACTCGTGTTTTAAAATAAACATCGGGTTCTGAGATCGAGGTTCTGTGCCATGGTCGCGAGGTGATATTGAAAGAAGGCTTTGATAAAGAGAAGGGACTTGTCAAAAGTTTGGGCCATATCCATATTATATATATGGGTCCTTTGTGGTGTTAAAATGGGATTGGCCACTTGCATATTTTTAATAAAAGTTCTTAAATCTGGTGGTTTTTAAAAAGACTCGTCCCCTCCCCTTTAGAGTATATATATATATATATATATATATATATATATATATATATATATATATATATCATCTTGAACCCACAATGGTTCAAGACAATGTTGGATTTGGCGGTTTTAGTCTTGCACTTGAATATTGGTTGTTTTATAAGGAAATCCTCCCACTTAGTATCAAAATGTTAGATTAGAAAAGGGGATTTATTCCCATAGTTGGGTTGAGGGAAGTGTCGATTCGTCACATCAATTGCGTAGTCAATTTTACTGACATCAATATGGGTCTCCAACTTCTCAAAGTGTCCATCTTTGCTCCAACGTTGAGGGATTTCCAGGTGCTACTAGCCATCCCGAGTCTTAAAGGTAAGACTATCCTCATATGGGCCTTGAATTAGCTACCATCCTTCGTAAGGTGCTAAGGCTGACCTGGGGGCATGCTGGGTCCAGGTGTGTCATCCTGAAGAATCATAAAATCCAGTGCAAAGTGACATAACTTCTTGGGTGCATGGAGTGCTCTGGTAGATGTGTGATATGTTGGTGCTGCTAGGAGGCACAAGAGTCTCAACGCTTCACTTGATAGTGCCAATATGCCTCTCAAATGGCCTAGGTACCTATGGGTAAGCTGACCAAGACATGGGCTACTGAACAACTTGGCAATCACAACATAGATTCTAGCAAAAGCAACCAATCATTAGGGAAAAAAGTCATTATTGCATCTAAGTGAACCAAGCTTGAGTTTCATGGGCTATTTAATACTTTAAATAAAGATCTACTTCCAAAATCAGGGCCTTGAACTCGCAATGGTGTTTTCTCCGTAGGTAGGAGTGGCTAAAGGACAACCCTATTAGGTGTTTCCAGCCCCTAAGGGGAAGGTAACATTTCCTCACTACACCCTTCATTTGATAGGTGTTACTGAATATTAATGATGGTACATAGGGATAAGGCTTCATGGCCAAGTGTCATGTTAAGAGGGACTCGCTGACGGGGAATCCACATCGTTAGTATATAGATGTGAGGAGGGAGCAATTGTGGATGCATGAGTTACCAACTCAGCCTGTGTTTTCCACCCCTCTTGTTCACCTTTTACTTTTGCTTGATTTTAATTTGTATTGTTGCTCATAACTCAAGGATTAGAGCTTGCTTTAAATGATATAGTAGTCTTCTCAAAATAGATACTGCGGAAAATACAATGCAGGAAAGATAGAAACACACACACTAAAATACACCGTTATTTTTGGACAATCATTCCAGAAAAACCCAACTTGGGAAAATTGGTGCAACAACTAAGGGTTTTAATATTATGCAGTAGTAATCTGAGTACAAATTGTTGGATGCCCAAATTGGCTTTACAATATAGAGAGATACTGATGAAAGAGTTAATGAGAAAATCTCACACTGTCATAGGCGATCTGACACTGATCCAGGCTCAGGATGAGCTACCCTGCGCTGCAACTGCGTTAGCCTACACAGTCACTGCATCACAGCTCAAGGGACTGCGTCACCTTCTCCTACTGATCTTCTGCCCACTGAAAACTCGACTCCCCGGCCCTCCGGACTCACACCCCGACTTCTGGAACTGGATCTCGACTGCCTCTCAGCAAAATAGAGGACTCCCTCTGAAGCTCTTTGCTACCTCTGCGTGGCACTACGCAGCCTCTCTGTAACTCTCGATGTCTTCTCTGCCTTGCACTCCCCAAATTTGGAAACCTTCCTCCGGGCTACTATCTCTACCCCTCACTGCAATAAAATCACTGAGTCTCTCTCGGGAAACTCAGCGCTGCTACTCTGAGAATTCGATCTCCCAGCAAAATCGATCTCTGCAAATCTCAAGTGTGTTCTCCAAGTGGCCATCGAGCTCCTTCTTATAATCTCTTGTTGACATATCAACGATGAAGATTAGATCTTAATCGATGGCTCAGATTAACTTGAACTCGATCCACGCCTTTATCTAGAAGATTCGCACTCGACTTAATTAATCACATTTCCTAAGTTTAGACTTAGGATGCATTAAAAATGATTAATTATTTTAATTAAATCATCTCTGGATGGAATTTTCTGAATGATTTTTGGGTCTTGGAGAATGCATGTGTCTTAGCCTCTCTGCAAAATCTCGAGGCTAGAGCACATCCGATGCTACAAAAATTAACACCTTAATGATGAGTCATCATATTGCTCATCGGGGTTGGAACATGCAAGGGTTCCTTCTCATGATGTAATGGAATAACATGTCCTCAGGAATCGGGTGATGGCCATAATGAGTGAGGTAGAGCTCATGCTAGGATTTTTCCCGCATGATAATGTGTATGTCCCTGGCCATCTTTTTCATTTTGATATTCTTTCTTTTAGTTTTGTTGTGGCCATGATATGCTCTTTCTATTTATTCTAGCTGCATCAACCTCCTAAGTCAAAGTGTCAAGCCCTACCCAGGTATGTGAATGTATGGGTGCCAAATCCCAAAGAACCAATGGTTAATGGAACCTAAATAATGGAGATGAGATATGGACTTGTAATGTTCATGGAAAGTGTTAAGTATGACATAGGGATAGATGGAACTACACTATCTCAATTAGGGCTTCCCAAGTAGTTCCCCTCCTATACCCATTGGGTCGTTGGGGGAGGTCCCACTAGAATAGGATCGAATATTAACCCCCCATTTTAGGTGAGAGAACAAAGTCACGGTCAAAGCCCATCCTTTGTTCAGATCACCCCATAATCAAATATCAGATTCCCAAAAACTAAGCATCCAATTGCAAAATTATTAAAGTACCTTTTGAGAGGAAGCCCAGCTTCGTCCATGTGCTCATGTCGGATGGGTGAGAAGCATATGGTTGATGCAAGTAGCAGAGATATAATGGAATATCATCAACTAGTGGTGGTTGTCATGGGCTGCTAGCTATTTAGCTGGTCGACTAGCTTTCAATAATACGAGAAATTTTTTCTCCTATAGGGTTACCCATTTTGGTGGGTAACAGGGATAACATCCACCACTAAATAGCTAGAGAGAGGCCACAATCACAATGGTGGTTCTCTTTTTATCCAGAAATCCTAGGTTTCCTAGTGAGGCATATCACTAGGCCTATTAGATTTTGCAGTAATATGACCTTTCATTGATACAATTGACTTTCTTTTTACACCCTTGGATTTTTGTAACATGATTCTTGGCAACCCATACTTGTTTGATAGAAGGGAACAATATGATGGGTATTAAAACATCTATAGGATTCTCAAGGATGGTAACATTTACTAGTTGACTTCTTCCCTTTAGTTTGTGTGACAAAATTTCCAATCAATCTCCTACATTTAGAACTCTTTGTTCTCCCTTGATGGCCATCCCTCCTAACTTGAAGCACTTCAACAAAGTGTTAGTTTTTTATGGATATGGTAGCATCAGACAGAGTATCTCAGGTTTTAGAGAGGCTAGGGAACACGAGATCTCCAATAGCCAGAAAAGGTTTCGAGAGAAAACACTTAGAAACCTCTCAATTAAATGAATTGATCAATAATTAAAAAGTTCCTAAGTCTAACTTAGGAAAATTGATTAATTAATGAGTATTAATTGAGGAATTTGATTTTTGCTCTAGAGACTTCCAAAAACGTAACTTGATGGAGTCTAAGATGATTTGAGCCATCGATCATGATTAGATCTTGGCCATTGATGCTCCAGCGATAGATTATAAGAGCAAGTCGAAGGGACTTGGAGAAGACACATCGAATAGCAAGTGAGCAAAGTAGATGGAATTCCCCAATTCATAGTATTCAGTGAGGGCACAATTTGAGGCAAGGAAGAGCATCAGAGAGAGGGAGAAGAAGAGATTTGGGAGTGTTGAGATTTGTAGCTTGGGAGGTGCTCCAAACCCTAGGCTAAAGGGCTTTGGAGAAATTGGCACACAAAAGTGGTTTGTGGGCTAAGAGCCCAAGTGTGGGGTTTTGCACCCAAATTAGTTGGGTCAAAACTAAGTTGAATTTTGATGGTTTGACGGTGACCAATGGAGATGATAGAGGAACTCTAGAGGAACTAGGGGCAGCGAAAATCATACAAATAGAAGGTCTAGAAGTTGAGATATGAATTTTTGAAGATTATGTGTGGGAAAAGTAGCACATAAGAAGGGTTGGCCTAACATAAGGAAGGCCCTAGAATGGCTGAACGTTGCCCTAGAGAAGAGTATATAAATGAGTGAGGAGGAACCTCATTTATCACCAATCTAAGGTGTCTCTCTATCATGTGAAGCCTATAGAAAGAGGTTGAAGTCTACCTCAGGGAGTCGCAACCCGAGGAGACCAAACAAAGGCCAGAGAAAGAGGTTCTTGAGAGGGTTTGGGTCTAGTTTTGTGCAGTTAAAGGCAGCGAGGATGGAGAGCTAGGACCGAGCTTCTATAGGACTCTTTTGTTCATACAACAATGGGTTTTCTCCTTTGATTGCAGGCCAAAATATTTTGTGATATTGCAGGATGTATATACCAGATTTGGGGAGGCCGAGAGTTCTTTAAGGCTGCCAGGATAGGCTGCATTCTCCTGTGAGGAAAACACAACAATTGAGGGTCTATGGAGATGAGGAAACAATGGGTTTATGCATGAACATGTATGCCCTAGCATCTCAAAAGTTGCATACCTTACTTGAAGATTTGGAGGGCTAGAAAGGGACAACTTCAAGGTAGAGAGGGGCAGGATTTGTGTCCTAGGAGTGGACAAATTTGTAGATATCACAAGTGAATCAATTAGAAGAAAAACACTTTTGTTTGGGCCACAGATCAGGCAGACCTCAATCGAAGGAGAAGAGGGCTAGCGTTGGCATTCTTTATGACTGTTTGAGGGCCGCAGGGATCAGGAGTGTTAGTTTTTAAGGTATCGAATGTGTTCTAGCCACGAAAATTTGTGGAGAGGCTAGAATACACGAGAACTCCAGAACCCATAAATCATTTCTGGAAATTCCGCCTAGACGCAGAGACTACGTAGTAGCTTCTAGAGGCAAGTTCGATTTGTTGAGAGGGAAAGACATCTTCAGTTCTAGAGGCCGGGAAGGAGTTCCAGAATGCAGGAGAAGCATCTTCCCAGCCAACATAGGGAAGAACGACTTCATCAGAGACCAGTTAGAGGTTTGACGTCAAACAAGTTGTGCAGTGCACCACAGAGGCCGATGTAGAAAGTCAAAGGGCCGAGATTCTGAAGGCAGGTTGTGGCAGGGTTTGCCTATGGGATGAGGAAAATTCCTCACTAGATTTTTGCTAGTATTTTTCTTTGTAGAATTGCCAGATTTTCGACATCCAGTTGTACTCAGAATTTCTCGCTGCTGCATAATAATAAATCCCTCAGTTGCTGCACCGGTTTTCCTGCATTGGGTTTTTCCGGGGACTTTCGTCCAAAAAAAATTGTGTTAATTTTATGTGTGTGTGTACTAGCATTTCTCAGCTTCCAGCGTTTTATTTCTTCCGTATTTTTATTTGTGTAGATTGCAGTGTGATTTATTCAGTATTTGTCATAGCAAACAACAAATAAATTGTTAAATTAAATTAACAATTAGGAGAATAATCTCTAGTTGTTGCAATAGGATCCCGGTTTGGAATTTTCACATGGTATCAGAGCGCAGTTGATCAGCCAGAGAGCTTAGAGGTGAAAATAAGGAATTTCGTTGCTTAGTGTGGGCAACATGCCGAAATTCCCAAGGGCAGCGCAATCATTTTGTCAAGAGGTCGAGTTACTTATGGGGGTTTAATTTTTCTAAGTGAGGGGCAGAAAAATTCGATCTCTCAAGATCGAGTGATTCCAGAAACAGAGGGAGCAACCCATAGTTTTCGTTGGGCAGATATCTAGCTGAATGTAGAGGGTTTTGTAGCAGATTACTAGTGCAGAACCAACGTCGGGGTGGAAGAGAGAAGAGCGCACACAGAGTGAAAATTTCTCTCAGGGAAATTCTAGTCTCAAGAAGTTCAATATTTCCTTGTAGATTGGTAGTAGTTGTGCGTAGATCTTCTCACTCCATAATGGAGTACGAGTAGCATAGCAGTAGCCTAGCAAAAGGAAAGAGGGAGTTTTCGACAGTTCATTGAGATGGCCACTACAAGGCTTCGTGATCAGGACAGGTTGGATGTAGCTTCCAACTATGTCATTTGGAAGGCAAGGATGTCCTTCCTTCTAGATGCATTTGGCCTGAAAGGCTACATCGATAATGTAGTGGCGGTTCCTTAGGATGCAGATTAGCTGAAAGAGTATAGAAGGAGATGGCACGGGCGAAGAGGTTGATCCTAGATGGATTTCAGGATCTCGCATTTAGCTGGCAAAGATACTGCCAAGCAGATGTGGGATTCTCTCACCACGTTATACCAAGGTACTTTCGAGTAGCGAAAGATGTACCTAGAGGAGAAGTTGAGACCCATACAGATGCTAAAAGGGGAAGACATAGACCCCTACCTTACCAGGATTCAGGAGGTCCGGGACCAGCTGTCGGTTGTTGGGGCAATGCCTGAACCTTTAGAGCTAGTGTGATTGGCTCTCAACAGTGTCTCTAAGGATTGGCAGGTCTTCTTCCAAAGTATATTGGGCAGAGACACTCTACCAGGATGGGACAAGGTGTGGGTTGATTTGTAGTAGGAGTTGATATGAGCTCTTCTAAAGAGCTCTATCAGTGGCAACAACAACAATGGATCGAAGGCAGTAAAGGAGGAGGAGAATGTGGCCCTTGCATCTAAGGGTCCCAGTCAAGGATAGGGGGTGCAGAGGAAGAAGAAGGACCTGTCAAAGGTCAAGTGCTTCAGGTGTGATGAGCTCGGTCACTAGAGTACCCAGTGTCCTCTCAGGAAGAAGGACAAGGAGGAGAAGCAAGACCAACAGGCAGCTTCTACAGAGATCAATAGGCTTTCCTCCAGATTGGAGGAATTTGCTATGTTCGCCGACATACCTCTAGGAGTGAGGTGGGGTGACTTGGTGTTGTATCCCTAGAGAGCTATAGATGGGAAGGGTCCTTGAGAAGTCCACCTCTTGGATCAATACCTGCTTACAGGGATCCACAGTATTCAGTAGCAGGATGGATCAGTGACAGTTGATGCAATCAAATGCTATAGTGACAATTGCAGAGACTAGTAGCAGCTAGATGCTGGGGAGCGCAGTGCAGAGGTAGCAACAACGCAGATTCTTCACTGGACAGGGCAAAAGCTAGTAGTAGTCAGAGACTCGAGTGACAGGATGCATTATACAGATCACAATTGATATAGTATTTTGGATGTTTTTTTGTTGCATATGTTGTAGTAGCAACAACAACAAAGATGCAGTGCAGATGCAGTGTTGGCAACAGTTCAGCAGGGTCAGCAACAACACAAATGCAACGTATATCAGATTTGTGCAGTAGTTGGTGAGCGGCAGCAGCCAAACATTAGCAGTGTGATAGGAGATGATGCAGAGACAGGGTGTTGCTACAGGGTGTGCAACAACACTAGAACACATTCCTCGCTAATAGGGAGTGTTATTTTTTGTAGCATCGAATGTGTTCTAGCCACAAAAATTTGTGGATAAGCTAGAATATATGAGATCTCCAGAACCCAGAAATCGTTTCTAGAAATTCTACCTAGAAGTGACTTAATTAGAATATTAACCAAATTTTTAATGTTTCCTAAGTCTAAACTTAGGAAAACGGGTTAATTAAGTCAGTATTAATGTGGTGATGGAGAAAATGCTTGAGCAGTTCGATTCCTTGGCAGATTGATTTCTAGAGTAGCAACAGTCAGTTGCTGGAGAAAACCAGAGATCGAAGCAGTGAGAGAGGGGCAGAGACAGTGAGGTTGGAGGAAGTGATTCCATATCTAGCGAATGTATTTACAGAGAGGCAGAAGAGCCACAGAGAGGCTGACATCTTCTCCATCTAGCAAATCTGGAACAATTCTAGAGGTAAGTTCGATTTGCTGAGAGGGAAAGACGTCTCCAATTCTAGAGGTCGAGAAGGAGTCCTAGAGTGCCGAAGAAGCATCTTCCCATCTAGGATAGGGCAGAACGACTTCATCAGAGACCAGTCAGAGGCTTGACGTCAAACAGGCTGCGCAATGCGGCGCAGAATCTAACACAGAAGGTCAAAGGGTCGAGTTTCTAAAGGCAAGTTGTGCCAGGTGTTTGCCTGTCGAGTGAGGAAAATTCCTCACTGGATTTTTGCCAGTATTTTTCTCTGCAGGATTTCCAGATTTTTGGCATCCGTTTATACTCATAATTTCTGACTGCTGCATGATAATAAAACCCTTAGCAGTTGCACCGGTTTTTCCGCAATGGGTTTTTCCAGGGACTTTCATCCAAAAACAATTTTGTTAATTTTATGTGTGTGTGTGCTAGCATTTATCAGCTTCCAACGTTTTATTTCTTCTGCATTTTTATTTGTGTAGATTGCAGTGTGATTTATTCAGTATTTGTTGTAGAAAACAACAAATAAATTGTTAAATTAAATTAACATTTAGGAGAATAATTTCCAATTGCTGCAATAGGATTACGATTTGGAATTTTCACAAGGAGCAGGGGTTGAGTTGTTTTGAAGCAAGTCTGGGTTGTTTGTGGGACATTTGGAGTGTGGACAGACCTCAATTTGTAGGTCACATTCCCTATGTTAGTTTCAGTAAGGGTCGAGGTCTGTGGTGCCTATTTAGGAGGGGTCGAAAGGCCTAGAAACATTGCAGACTAGTCCCTAAGTGGCATTGAGTGTGAGCAGGTTACAAGGAGAGGAAGGTCGTAATTGTCGCAAGGATTTTGTGGTAGATTGGAAGGGCTAAGGATGACTCTATTCAACAGCCCTAAGGTGCGTTGATGATGTGTTTGAGTTGATTTGATGCTAGGTGGATGAGGTCCTAGTGTAGGAAAAAGTGGAGCAGCCAAAAGAACAATTGTTTGGGAGAGATGTATTGGTTTGCTCCAAGCCTTAAGTGCAGGTCATTGAAGGTCAAATGGTCTTCTAGGAGAGGTAGAAGTTAGGTGAGCTCAGGACTAATTCTTGAAGGACAAAGAAAAGAGGTCAAGGGAGTAAATCACATTAGCCCAAGTTCATTGTGGGAGAAGGACATCTTGCAGTGATAGGTGGCAGCCCTCCGTGCCTTAAGTGTGTCTTCATTGGGCAGCACAGGAAGACACTATTAGGAAGCAAGTCCCTAAGAGTTGTGTCCTTAAAGGAATAAGGAAAAACTAGTGGGCAAGAAGACCCAAAGGAGTTAAGGAGCTACAATGGGCAGTTGAGAGTTGCTCACAAACGGAGTTGTAAACACCTCAATAGGAGTCTCGATGTGTTCATGCGTTGAAGGAGGAACAATTAGCTAGCGAGCAAGTGAAGTCGAGTTCAGTGAGCTAATGGAATTGGTTCATTGATAAAGGCAGATTGGAGTTGTTGCAGATCAGAAGTTGAAGGACTGGGCAAGTGTGTTCAGGGTACAACTGAGAGGAGATGAGAGAACGCGCTACATCAACCAGAGGTTCAGTGTATGTTGTTCAGGGTAGATTGGTTTTCGAAGTGACTAACACCAAACCCTAGTTGTATATCTTTGTATCAGTGGATATTTGAGGGCCATTATCCCTAGTATGGGAGCCCTAGAAGTCGGGTTGTAAAAATTGTAAAAAGTTGTCTATATTTGTGCACATGTTGATTCACTGCTATTTATTGTTCCTCTGTGCAAAGTAGTTTGTTGTGATACTTGGATTGGTACCATCAGTGATTTTTAGATTCTAACCTAGACTCCAATATCGTGGAAAAACAATAGGGAGTAGAGATCCATAGGTGATTTTCCTCAGTTTTCCAGTGTCTAGCAGGCATGAAAGGAGGAGGCTGGATTGTTTGCAAAGGAGGTCGATTTGTGCAGTGCGAGTTAGCCAGAAAGCCCAATGTGAGTTTCCCGAAGAGGTTCGTTTCAACTACAAGAGGCCGGATCAGTATCCTGAAGGTAGAGAAAGTCATTTCCAAAGCCAGAGGGAGGCAATACAGCTCACCTAGAAGGGTTCCAGGGGCTATGAGAGTTCATCCAAAGCCACCAATGTGCATTCTAGGAAAAGGTGTGAATAGCTTGGAGGATGTGCGAGTGGCTGGAGAGAGAGAAGTTTGATTGCAGAGGGAGATAGAATGTCTCCAACATATTTTTCCAATATATTGCCGAAGCTTTGCCAGTTGGGAAACTAGTTGTAATTATTCTCTCAAATTGCTGCATAATAATAAAACCCTCATCTGCTGCACTGGTTTTCCTTTCGGGATTTTTCCAGGGACAATTGTTCAAAAACAACTATGTCTATTTTATTTTGTGTGTGTGCATCTATTTCTCAGTTCCTATTTTATTTCCACAGCGTATTCTATTTGTGAAGAATTGCAGTGTGAATTATTTGCTATTTATCGTAATAATATTTACATAAGACAAATAAATTGTTAAAGTTATTAGAATAATATCCAATTGCTACAATTCAAGAATTTTCACAGAGGAAGATGCTCATTCAAGGACCATGCCAACAAACGAATGGTCATCCTCCTTCAAACAATGTTTTACTCATTTAAGTGATGAATCTGATTGAGTTACAAACTTTAGGATACCCTAGTTCACTCATTGCAAGGATGCAAGGGACATCTCTTGTGGACATGTGGCTCAACACCACATAGGAAACTTTGTTCTTCAACATGGAGGTCATTTCTTCTTCCAATCACTACAACCAAACACCCCCTATTTCACACACTCGTATTTTCAATAGACGATCTCCTTCCAAGATGATAGGCCAATCTACTCGATTTTAAGTATTAGCTAGACACCTACTTTTGTTTCTTTATCCTTTTCTTTCAACATTTATCTAAGATTTACTTTCACACTCACACTTTGTACCTATACTGGATGTAAAATTTTAGTCCCACTGACCTACTTCTGTGGTCGGTTGTTGGACATTAATAAGAATAATCTTATCTTATCAACACATAGCTATTAGATACCATGACATCTTTTGTTCAAAGACATGTACCATTCATATAAATCAAGGACAATTTCCTCTTGGGGTGAGGAATTGATGAGACTTAGTCTCTAATTCCCAGTGGGTTTAGTTTGATTATTTACCATATTCTTGTTTATTCATTTTGTACTTTATATTATAATTCACTACTTCATTGTAAAGATTTGATAGGTGAGGTTAAAGATGATCATTCACCTAACGATGTATTTATAATTGTAACCCTAGGGAACTTGGTCAAAGATGATCACTCAACCAATTTTGTAGTTTTAAAAAGCTGAACACAATATGGAGGGTTCTGATGTAAAATAGTTCCAGTCTCTTATGCTTGTGCCAATCAAACATTGATCCATCAAGGTCTAATGTGGTAAATTGAATTGCTTTGTAATATTCTATATGGTTCAGTCTAGAAAGAAGGGAGAGCTTGCCTATTCAAGTCCTTAGTTCAATATCTTCACTAATGCCATCAAACTTGGGAATGCGGACCCTCTTAAATGACCTTTAGTTAATATAGTTACCCTTCTGGTTTTCTTGATTGCCTTGATATGTATGATTGTCCACTTATTTGTTAAAATTCTTTGCAAGAGAGTTCCAGTTATGATCATGATGGCCAACCTCTCTTCTCTGATTTTGGAGTCTTTAATGACCTTCACCACTGCTCTTTTCTTCTCATTTCCTTCTTTCCATAGCCACATTGAACAAACATATGGTTTGATTTGTTTCTTCTATAGTGTGTGTTACCCATCCAAGGGTTTTCTAATGGCTTCCTTCATTGTTAATGAAAATTTTATTTTATTTTATTTTCAGTTATTATGAATGGTTAAAAATGGAGTGATTGTTGGTGTTTTTCCAGGAGGCCGAGAAAGTCCTCTTATACTACTGTTATGATCCTAACTTGATCACAACTGATAGAGAAGGAAAAATTTGGCAAAATAAACAATTTCTATTCAATGGGCAACCTAAGATCCAACAAGAGATTAAAAGGCTCTAGTAACATCATGCTGCCTCAATAAAGAATTGTAAAAGGTTTTGAATATGACATAAAATAATATGTAATTACATGCAATTAAAGCAATGGACTAGTACAATTTTTTATTATAAAATGTTTTTCAGCAACAATTTAGAGTAGTGCAAGAAACTAGGCAAAAAAAGTGTAGTGGGCAAAGTTAAGGATATCTTCCTGTAAAGGAACTCTTGAAGAGTATATAAATAAAAGAAAACCTTCTTCAGAAGGTATGCATGCCAACTTGGGCTCAGATTGTTCATGCTACAGTATCGTGGCCAAAGAGTTGGTCTCTCAAGTCAGTGAGCAATAAAACATCTCAACATCATAGCCTCTTTCATATTCATGGCCTGTTTAAAATTTCCTCTCCCTCATAGGTGGTTTGACATTCATTCACTATCTTTAATATAACTAATTTTAAAGTGAATTTTGGCATTAAATGTTCCACCAACCACAAGATATCATAAAACCCCAAGGACTAACATAAAGTACAAACAACTAACATAAAGCTCTAATGACTTTGTTAAAGTAGCGATGGCTAAAGGACTAACATTTATGTGCAAATGACTAACATTAAAGTATATTATGATTTATCTTTAGGAATCATAACACTCTCATATGTATATATTTTAGAATATATACATTATTATTTATGGAATCTCCAATTTTTTAACAATCCTGCCTTACTGGAGTGCTGGTGTCCTGTGTGTGCAGAGATCTATCTTACAACAATTTTTCAGGAGCTCTTCCAACATGGCTTGGAGACAAGAATTTGAAAGTGTATGCAAAGAGCAGTAATTTCTGATAGAAATTCATGAGCTGATTTTTCAAAATGACCGAAAGAAATTTGATATAGCTCTGTCCACTCTTTCTTCTCCCTCTCTTTGTGTATCACCACTTGTCTTTATTTCCATCTTTTATGCTTAGCAGTGTCCTGTACCAGTAAATGTCAACATCTGTTGTAAGGCATGCTAATCGACAAGTTTCTTTCTGTCAACTACATATATATTATAATGTGATATCATGACGTGCAGGAATTTGGTGGGAAATTACTTTACAGCAAATGAAACTGATAATAGGTAGCATGCTCTCTTTCTATCTCATATTTTATTTTATTTATTAAAGAGTAAGAAAAGGAAAAATATGGAATGCACACAGAAACTATTATTTATTTCTTCATCGGGGAAAAGAGCTAGACTTTAGTTAACAACACAAAGTCATCGATCTAATATTTACTCAGGCAACTAGGCAATTAGTCTGAAATCTGTATACTGATAGATTGAATTTTTATCTCATTTGTATATTTTTGAATGTAAAGAGGTGTTTCTTTTAGGCTATAATAATAGTGAATAATCATTCAAACTGATTATCATCGACAATTTCTTTATTCCAGCCCTTCCACAAGAGGATTAAGTTGCCTCCAACGGACCTTTCCTTGCAATAGAGGAGCTCCACGTTGTGAGTTATTCTGGTTGTTTCCCTTTTAACTTTTAAGTACAATAAATTGCATTTACCAAAAGGTTCTCTGTTTTATTTCCATGCGATCCTAACAATTTAGGATCTTGCAGTTTCCAAGTTGGGTTTGACTATTTATGGAGATTGGACTTCTAACAATGAGACTAACAAAATTTAAGGTTTTCTTTTTCTCATGTTTGTTTTTAGTACGTTCTCATATGTATCTTGTCTTTATTTATAAATTACTTCAGTGTATTATAAGACAAATATTATAATCCAACGGAGTCAATACTCTCATACCATTCCCATCATCTATTTAACCTTTGATCTTCCTTCATGGTCTCCACTGACAAGATTCAATAATGAGCTCTTTGCAGAATACAATATAATTTTTCAAATTCTCCTCCATTACGGGAATTTTGAGGTCTAGAATGGGCCTCCTAAGGAAAATGTACAACCAAAATAAACTTTATAAGAACCAATAGGATTCAAGATGATGATGTCAACCATGGGGGATGATTCACCATTTTTGGAGTAAAAAAGTAAAAAGATTAAAAAATAATAAAATTACTTTTTCAACTCGTATTTTCAACTTATCTCCTGAAGTTTTTACTCAAAGTTTGAGCGGGAAAACTTGTTGGATGCAAAATTTAATTCCTCATCCAAGGAGTACCCATGTTCCATACTTAATGGGCACCTCTCATATTGCAATCACATTTTTTCATGGATTTCTCATTTTTTTTGTAGCAAGGTTCATCGAAAGTATGCAACATGGGTACTCTTTGGATGATGAATCAAATTATGCATCCAACGAGTGTTGCCACTCGAAATTTGAGTAACCCGTAGCGAGATAAGTTGAAAAAATAGTTTTTTCTTTTTTCCGTCTAAAATTTGATGATGTAATCTAATATTATTTTATTATTTCCACTATTATTTTATAATTTCCTTAGGATGTCCATTTTAGACCTCAAAATTCCCCTAATGCATTTTAAGAATGAGAACTTTACTAGTGGCAGTATTTAATTTTTCTATAACCCCATCCTTGCCTCGTATGTTTCCACATTAAAATTTTTACTAAAACTAAAAATCTGACCTAAATGATTCCTACATAAAAGAACCTTCTATTTGGACGTTATTGATGTCATTTATCTACCATGTTCTTCCCAAACTTCATCACTTAGCTTCGTTATCACTAGATCATGCAAGGAATTGGAGGTAATGGAGCATTATCACACTTGTCGATGCATAATCTTTCATTAAGGTTACTTTGGATGCATGTTCACATTCCCCTAGCCATATTTGCATGATCATCTTAATGGGCACCTCTCACATCTCACAAGACATATTCTACTTCTATATGTTTGGAGGCATGATTTGACCTGTTGGAATTCTATATATGTCACTTTTGATGGAACACCCTTCATATAATGAGGACATGTAGCATTTTAACTTTTAAGTCCTCTACAACGGTGATTAAACTCTTATTAAGGAGCCATTCATTATTCTAGGCTAGCTTTGAGATACATTTTGATTACACTTTTATTAAGGATCCATCCATCATTTCAAACATGTTTTGGGGCATATTCATTGCATGGAGTTATACTTTGTTGAGGGCTTCCATTACCCTAGCCCATACATGACGCATAATTTTGTAAAAATGCTATTAAAGTGGCTTGGAACCATACTTTGTGGAGTAGCCAGATTAGAAAATTCTAGATGATGATTCAAAAATATTATTTATAATGAATTGGTCCTTCTTTTGTGAGTCATTCCATGTAGAAACCTCTAGACTGGATCAAATCTTGAGAAAAACATGTTTTATTCGGAATATCTAGCTTGTGGAGATGACACCTAGACATTCTCACCACTTCAAGATTAAATGAAGGATCATTTTGGTGGAGTGCCCCACTTATAAATCAACTTAGATCATTCTATTATTATTTTACTCCCCAAGAGGTTACAAGAGGAGCCTATAAAAGGAATCCTCTTCTCTCATGTTGGAAATGTTGCTGTTGTCCTTGGGTTGTCCTCATCACCAGAGGTTTAAAAAGAGATTATTTGTCCTCTTCAAGACCTTAATATAACATAAAATGGTCCAAATTGGCGACATGGAGAATGAGAGGGACTATGATTTCACTAGTGGAGAAGAGGAATGAGGGCCTATGGAAAAGAAATCCATCTATTACCAAGTGTCAACCTTAGAGCTCATTTCTTTTATGGCATGTTCCTTCTTTGACTTATTGACCAATCATTGAATGCATGTAAGAGGTTGATGAAAAATATCCTTTTGCATAGTTATGGAAGCATAGGCCAACTAAAATCATCATGGGATGTTTAATAGTCTTACATTCTCCTATTTATAATTTATAAGTAAGGTTATTCATCACTTCCACTAATCCTCTTAGTGTTTTTCACTATATCTTCATTCTAGCACTCTCACATTCATGTACTCTTATGTAGTTCATGTTGTGAACTCCATTAACAACTTTACCAATTTGAAATCAGCCATATTTAGCACCATGTAGAGGAAAATAACATACTTAGGATGGAATATAATTGGACATAGGTGAGCATATAGGGTAGGAAAGTTATGAATTCATCACCTATAGTTCATTATCTACTCTTTGGGTGCTTGAGAGCCAAGTAGTAATTTTGCAAGAAATAATTAGGAAACATAAAAACAATTGGGATCTTTCTACCCACATTGGAGAGCACTAGAGGAGAGACTATCTCTAAGGGAATATTTAGTAAAGAAGAAGAAGCTCTTACATGTGTTGTGTGGGACAAGGAAAGTGTGAAATTTTGATTAATTGTTGCAATTAATGGTTATTATTCTCCTATCTTTTTAGATTATTTGTCAATTACAATTAACTTGCGGCAAATACTGAATAAAAACACAACTGCAACTTCACGAAAATAAATATCAGAGGAACTTAGAAAATAATGCACACGCACAAATATAGAACACCAGTATTTTCGAACAAATGTCCTTGGAAAAACCTTGAAGGGAAAACGAGTCTGTAGATAAGGGTTTTATTATTAAAGTTCCGCAGCAATTTGAGAGTACATCAATCTGCTTGCTTGACACTGGCTAAGTTCCAAAAAAATTTCTCCACTACTCCAACTGGGAAATTTAACTGGGAACAAGTTTCTTTTGAAAAACTCAACTCCACCTCCAGCGAATTCACACCCTCTGCCTACAACTCGGACTAGATCTTGTAATTCGCATTGGAAACCAAGAATTCTTCCGTAAATCCGTTTCGTTGAATATAATGCTTCCCTCTGTCTCTTCTGAAGCTACTCGCACCTCCTCAGAGAATTATTGCAACAATTGGAAATGGATTCACTGCTCCAACAATTTGCACTAGGTAAACTGGTTATTTTCACTACTTGCTCGACCCTCTTTTCTACAGATAATTTTGACCTTTCTTTGAATCTGAAAATATTGGAAATCTCTGTGGAAATATCCTCTGGAAATATTCTCCCAAATTATTCCTGATGAAACCCTTCTGCTAGTGTTCCTGCGCTCCCTCTACACCCTCGCTCTCACTGCAATTCGTGTTTCATTCGTCCCCTCCAAATGACCCCCGATCTCCTCTTATAATCTCTCGTTGACGAATCAATGGCCATGATCTAATCACAATTGATGGCTAAGATCATCTTGACTCCAAGTGAATTTTCTAGATGTATTTAGAGGAAAATCGTTTTACCCCAATTAATACTAATTAATTAAGTTATTTCCCTAAGTTCTACTTAGGAAAATTTAATTAACTGCTTAATTAAATCTAATCAAGGCTTTTTCTTGTGAATCCTTTTCTGGGTATTGGAGAAATGTGTTCCCTATCCTCATAGACACAATCTGAGACTAGAACACCTGTCCAAGCTACACCAATTAACACTCCCTCTTAGTGAGGAAGGTGTTTTTCATAACACCCGACTTGTCTTTGAAGAAGATGAACCTCGCCTTCCCCAAAGCCTTCGTCAGATATGTGCTACTTGCTTATTTGTAGGTGTTGACCACACTTTGTCAACGACCCCATAGCAGTACACCCCCATTTTTTCAAATGGGATTCGTCATGATCGACATGGTTGCGCCATTCAGATTTCATCGACAGTTGACATTGTTATAAATGATGTAAACCCATTCTGCATGTTATGATGTAAATGATCTAAGTAAGAGGTATATGCTATAGTTCGAAAATCTTGTGTTGAACACAATCCCTAATGAGGTGGTACTTGGTATCTATATGCTTGGACCTATCATGAAACATTGGATTCTCTGACAGCCTGATGCAACTCTGATTGTCACAATGTATCACCGTTGTTTCTACCCTTTGACAAAACAAGGCACCAGCAGCTTCCAAAGCCGAATGGCCTCGCATGTAGCCATGCTAGATGCTATTTACTCTGCCTCGGCTGAACTCAGTGCCATGAAATTCTGCTTCCTATTGTACCAAGAGACAACTCTTGATCCCATGCTAAAGTAGCACTCTAAAGTGCTTTTTCAGATCTACTGTGTTCCCTGCCTAGTCTGCATCAGTATATCCCACTAGTTTGACACCATCACCTCGGGCATACCTGATTCCATAGTCAATTGTGCGACACAAATACCTTATCACATATTTCCCTACTATCCAATGTGCTCTCTTCATCTCCACAATGAACTGACTCAGAGAGTTATTGCATAGGATATGTATGGCTTGGTGTTGACCAAATACATGAGAGAGCCTATCAATTGCCTATATAAGGTGGGGTCGACATCCTTCTCCTTGGATGCATCTATCTTCCTCCAGTTACTTATCATGGGTGTAGACATGGCCCTGCAATCCTCCATCCTGAATCTCCTTAGGACCTCTATGCAGTGTCTCCCTTGACTAAGGAAGATCTCGCCATTAATCTGCCATACCTTCGTGCCTAGAAAGTACTGCATTAACCCCAAGTCCTTCATCTCGAACTTTGCTGCAAGGTTCCTCTTACACTCCTCAATGAGCCCTAGTGAACCTGTCAAGAACAAGTTGTCCACATATAGGACAATAATGAAAACATCTCCCCCAACAACCAAGTAGTAGAGGTTATTGTCTACCTCACTCTTCACAAAGGCCATGCCCTACAAGTATCTATCGATGTGCTCATACCATGCCTTGGGAGCCTGCTTGAGCCTGTACAAACCTCTCTTCAACCTGCACACATGGGTCTCTCTATTGTGTGCCACAAAGCCCTCTAGTTATTCTATATACACTTCCTCCTCCAGTTCACCATTCAAAAACGTCGTCTTGACATCCATCTGATGGATCTGCCATCCTATCTGTATTGCTAATGAGATCACAACTTTTATAGAAGTGTACCTAGCCATAGGAGAAAATGTTTCCTCGTAGTCTATCCCTTCCTTGTAAGAAAACCCCTTGACCCCGATCCTAGCCTTGTACTTCTCAACGCTGCCATTTGCACCGTGCTTGATCTTATAGGTCCAGTGTGATCCAACCAACTTCCTGACTGTCAGTCTTGGTACAACCTCCCAAACATCATTCTGCATGATTGAAGAATACTCCTTAACCATTGCATCACGCCACATCTGCTGTTGTGTGGCCTCCTGATAACTGGAAGGCTCGCTTTCAATTAACTAACTGACCAACACCATGTATCCAGTATAACACTCTGGTTGTCTCCGCTCTCTCTTTCCCATCCTAGGAGCCCCCACAAACACTTGAGCATCCCTGAGTGTAGCTTGAACCTCTCGGTTTCTCCTGCCAAAAATGGAGTTAGGAATATCCACCTCCACGTCCTCTTGATGCATCTTCCTAATCTGCTGCATCTACTACTCCATACTCTATGAAGCCTGAGGAACCACTGCACCTGAGCCAGTGGATGTACTAGTGACTGTACTCGTGCTTTGTTGTTTCCCTTGATTCTATTGTGCAACTGTGGGAGCCTCTGCTTGCTGGTCACTCTGATCTTCAGCTGTTGGCAACTCTCTTGACCTTCTATATGCCTTGTCCTCCATGAAATTGACATCCCACCTGACTATAATCCTCCTGGTCCTTGGGATGAAGATCATGTATGCCTTCAGGGTTTCACTATACCTAATGAAATAACCTTGCTCTACAATCTGATCCAGCTTCAAATGTGTCTCACCTAGAATATGACAATATGCTAGGCAGCCAAATATCCTAAAGTGACTAACATTTGGCTTCTTCCCGGTGTAGGCCTCCTCAAGAGTCATCTTGCCAAGCGCTCTATGTGGGACCATGTTTTGAATATAAATTGATGTACTACATGCAGCTACCCATAGATAGGGTAGGAGATCTTGGTGATACAACATTGCTCTCGTTGCCTCCGAAATCGACCTATTCTTCCTCGCATCAACCCCATTCTATTGCGGGTTGTAAGGAACCGTCCACTCTCTCTTGATTCTTTCCCTGGTACAAAAATCCTGGAACTCCCTATTGCTATATTCCCTTCTATTATCCAACTGAAGAGTTTGGATCTTTCTCCCTGTTGCATTCACCACTAGAGCCTTATACTACTGAAAACGACTGAAGACCTCATACTTGGTCTTCAAGAAATAGATCCAGGTATTCCTGGAGAAATCATTGATAAAAGTACAAAAGTACTCAAACCTTGTGAGAGATCTCATAGACATTAGACTACATATGTCTAAATGTACAAGGTCTATGATACCTTGCGATCTAGTGTCACTCCTTGAAAATAATGCCTTGGCAAAATTCCCCATCACACATCCTCTGCATATGTCACCGTGCTTTGTGCTCACCTCCATAACACCTATCACCATCTCATGAAGTAGTCTAAGTGTTCCATGATGAATATGGCCCATCCTCCTATGCCATAGCTCCCCCTGGTCTCTCGAACTGTTGTTGCTAAATAGTGTCTTGGGCGTATCCAACTACAACTTGAATAACTGGTCGTTCCTTACCCCAACTGCTATAGGTGACCTCCAACCTTTGTACTTCAACAACAACTTCGCCCCTCTAAAGAGAACATTGTATCCTTTGTCCTAAAGGACTGATACGGAGATCAAGTTCATCCCCAAGCCTGGCACATGCAACACATCATGGATAGGTATTTGCTTTTCATTCTCTCTATGAAATAGAACAATTCCTCATTCTAATGGAGTGCACTTAGACTTGTTCCCCATCTGAATCTAGAACTTGATGTCATCCTCCTCGTAACTGGAGAAGTACTCCCTAACTCTTGTCATATGAAATGATGCTCCATTGTCTATATACCCGAAACCCTGTGAAGTTGAGCTAGTCAGGAAAGTGATCAATGCGAACTCCTGCTCCATCCTACTAGAGAGTTCATCTGCATCTACTGAAGTTGCAACTTGCTTCTTTCCCTTCTTCTTTCCCAATGGGAAATCGCTGACATAATGTCCAAATTCGTGACAGCCATAGCAATTGACCTTTGATAGGTCTTTCTTCTTGCTCTTCTCTCCTTTTGAGCTAGGTCCCTTGTTGGACCCCTTCTTCGCTTTTCTTTTTCTTGCTAAGGCAGCGTTCTCCTGTTCCTTCTCAACCTTCGGTACCTTACCGTTGCTAGTGATACCATCAACCAAGTTGAGCTTTAGATCCTTCTAAATTAAGTCACTCCATAGCCGATCCCAATCTATAAGGTTTGTCTCATCTTGGAATCACTTGGACAAACATTCGCCATTCCTTGGAGAACTCGTTGAGTGTTATACGCACTAGCTCATTACCAGTGGGTTTCTCTCCAACTGCAGCTAGTTCATCTCAGACAGACAGAACTTTGGTGAGATAGGAAGTCACGTCATTTCCCTTATTCTGCTTGATGGTCCTCAATTTCTACTTGAGGATCAATTTCTTGTTTTCTTAAGGATCTTGGTATAGTTTCATGATGGCATCCCACATTTCTTTTGTTGTCCCTTTCTCAGAAATATGTGGTACAATATGATCCCTGACTCCATCAAGATTCAAGAATCATCCTCTTTGCTTTGGCATTGTCCCTCCTGTACTCATGAAACTGGATGGGATCTATAGGTATAGCAATAATTGTTGTAGCAAACTCCTTCAAGCCATACTCACCGAATAGAAACAACATCTTGGCTCCATCCAACCTGTCCTGATCTCTCAATCCTGTTGTGACCATCTATGGAAAATCTTCAAACTCAAATAGATGGAGAAATAAACTAAAGAAATCGAACTTGGTGTAAATTGAACTGAGTTTTAACCCTTGCGTGCTTCTCTTCCTATGTCTACACTAGTTTCTACAAAGCCTTTGTGTTTAGATTTTAGCAATTCCCTTCTTTTTCCCCTCAGATCTGCTTTGATAGCATGTGAAATTTTGATTAACTGTCGCAATTACTGGTTATTATTCTCTGATATTTTCAAATATTTGTCAACTTCAATTAACTTATGGCAAATACTCAATAAAAACACAACTGCAACTTCATGAAAATAAATATCAAAGGAACTGAGAAAATAATGCACACATACACAAATATAGAACACCAATATTTTTGAACAAATGTCCCTGGAAAAATGTCGAAGGAAAAACTAGTCTGCAGATGAGGGTTTTATTATTAAAATTCTTCAACAATTTGAGAGTACAACAATCTACTTGCCTAACACTGGCTAAGTTCCAGAAAATTTTCTCCACTACTCCAACTAGCAAATCGAACTAGAAATTATAAGTTTCCTCTATAAAAATAAACTCAGCCTCCTCCAACAAATTTGCACCCTATGCCTGCAACTCAAACTGGATCTTGTAACTTGCATTGGCAACTAAGAATGCTTCCGGAAATTCGTTTCAGTCAATATACTGCCTCCCTTTGTCCTCTGCAACTACTCGCACCTCCTCTAGGAATTATTCTTGCAACTAGAAATGGAATTTACTACTCCAATAATTCGCATTAGGTAAATTGGTTACTCACACTACTTTCTCAGCCCTATTTTTTGCAGATAAATTCAACCTTTCTCTGACTCTAGGAATACTGGAAATCTCTATGGAAATCTCCTTTGGAAATCTTCTCCCAAATTCTTCCTGTTGAAACCCTTCTGCTAGTGTTGTTGCACTCCCTTTGCGCACTTTCTCTCACTGCAATTTGTGTCTCCTTCGTGCCCTCCAAATGACCCTTGATCTCCTCTTATAATCTCTCATTGACAAATCAAAGACCATGATCTAATCACAATTGATGGCTAAGATCATCTTGACTTCATCAAGTGACTTTTCCAAATGTTTCTAGAGGAAAATCAATTCACCCCAATTAATAATAATTAATTAAGCTATTTCCCTAAGTTAGCCTTAGGAAAATTTAATTAACTACTTAATTAAATCTAATCAAGGCCTTTTCTTGCGAAACCTTTTCTGGGTACTGGAGAAAATTTGTTCCCTAGCCTCATAGACACACACTGAGACTAGAACACTTGTCTAAGATACACCAACTAACAGGAAGAATGTTCCATGGTTGTTGAAAGTTGAATGTGTTTCCTGTAATGCTCTATGGTGAGTGTTACCCCTCATTTCAGCAAAGGTACATATGCAGTTTTTTGTTTTTGGAAACACCATTATAAGCCCAAGTTCACAAGTCAAAATACTTATAAAAACCATGTGAGTCTTTGTATTTAGGTATCCTAAGCCTTGTGATGGTTGGCCATGGTCTGTCCTTTTGGAATAAGTCCTCGGTTTCTTTGTCCTATATAGGATTGAGGTATTATGGATGGATATCGGGAGGACTCATGGTTTGGAGGGACCTTGGTTATTGTAGGGGAGATCACCGGTGTATGGGCTAGTCCAACCTACATCAGGGTGCTCCTATGTCTTGTTGCATAGTTACTGTGTCATTGGGTTTGTATGTGGCTTTGTCCTTGGTGCAATATTCCTCAAATAATTCTTAACATGGCAGTCTCACAAGTTCAACATTTTCATATTTCTCGAGGCAGTTCACAATTCCCAATGCATGGTGGTCCTAGAAGTCAAAAACTCAACTTGATTCCAAATAATTAGAATGATGAAGAGATTACATGCCACATTGGAATTTTTATAAATAGTGAATGCCTGATGTAGACATAGGTGGTCAAAGTTTTTCAAATGGCACATGGTGCTTCCAAGTGGAAAAACAGAGGCAAAACTTGTCAATTTTTTGCATGCATTCACTAGCAATGGTGATGAGGATTTAGATAGCATGGTAAAGAAGATCTTTCTTGAAACTTCTATGGAGGTTGTAGTAGTATGGACTTGGGATCTTGTAGCATTTGGATATTTAATTTTTTATTAGGTTCTCCTGGGAGTGTCCAAGTCTATGATTCTGAACTTCTAGGGAATTTAAAATCATAATAACAACAAATCAATTTTAGGAGAAACTTAGCCAACTCCTTTCACATTTTTTTTGTTTTCTTAAGTAGTGTTTTCCACTTCTTCAATGAGTATCACATTTGTATTCGCTCCCATAAGTGTTATACCCCTTTCACCTGTGTATGTTCAACACCCTACTCCAACATCCTTTGTCTCAATTAACTTTATTGTTCCATATGAAAATGGACATGGGGAATTTTGTGACCAAATGCAACATCCGGTGCAGTCTGCAACCTATTCCTATGACTACCTTCTTTGAAGGTCTACATTGTTGGTGATTCCCTATATTTTTCCCAGAGAACAAAGACATGCTAAGCCATTCCAACTCCATTACACAATGAAGCTCTTGTTTGGAGGAATAATCTGGAAGTTATCTCCTCTTGAGTCTTTTCAACTTCAATGGACATGTCTCTAAGCTCTAATACCAACTGATAAGAAAAAAAAGCAAAGAGAGCAACAAAAAAAAGGAGAAGCATACGAGAAGACATGTACGTGAAGTATCAAAATTGTAGGTTTCTTCACTTTCTTCATTAGTTGCCTTTAAATAGGGTTAAGGTACATAGAACCCATTTTTATAAAACACACAATGGTTTGCCCAAAACTATTTGCATAAAACCACTTTGATCAAGTTAAATATTCATAATATAATATTTGCACTGTAATGCTATCACGACTAAGCGGCCTTTATTTATATAATGAATGTTAGCTCTTTTCTGGAGGACGCTATTTTCTTATCCATATATGGTATTTTTTTTGTAATTTTATAATATAAGATGAAAGGTTTGTGGGCAAACACATGGAAAATGATTACCAAATATGTTGGAGACATTGATGGACCGATGTCCTGAATAATATTTGAGGAAACATTTATATCATCACAAAGATTACAAACTCATTTGTGACAACTATGTCCCTAATGGTGAATAATTGAATGAATTACTTTATTTATTTGTGTAACATTTTAAGTGAAGCTATATTTTTGAAATTTTTCATCTCACACAACGAAAGACACTTTCAACTTCAACATAGCGGTTATCTTTCCAATATTTTAGGTTTCAAAATAATTTAGGAAATATGTATTTTTAACACTGTAAATTTCTATATTTATTTAATATGTTATTCCATGCCTAACTTCAAATATTGCAATTTCCAACTTATCTCATTCCATCTAACCTTTTGCTTTTCTTTGGTTAGTTTAAATTAATGTATCAATAAATATTAACTATTTTCTAGGTACAAATATTTATTTTCTAGGTACTTAAGTTATTATTATCTCTCATATCTTACAAAGTTTTTACTTATTAAACTTGTGACATAATTTAGTTTGTGAAATATTAATGAATACCCTAATTTCACTAGATAGTTTTGTATTAAACAGCCTTAGTATAGTGTGAAAGTGTTGATTTTGAGTAGTGTAGAATGAAGAACTCCGATGTAATAGGGTTCCAAGATGTTATTTTTGTGTTTTGTAAATTTTTTGAACAAATGGTTTTGTGAAAAATTGTAAGACCAGAAGGAAAGATAGATCCAGGATAAATTGATAAATATTTCCAGTTTTTTAAATTAAAATCTTATCCAAATATAAATTTCTAGTGAAATTGCCCCCGGATTTTATAACTTTTATACCTATAAAACCCAAATACCCATATCACCACTTAAAAGATAATACCTATTTCCAAATACCCCTATTTTTTGAACAAATGGTTTTGTGAAAAATTGTAAGACCAGAAGGAAAGATAGATCCAGAATAAATTGATAAATATTTCCAGTTTTTTTAATTAAAAAATCTTATCCAAATATAAATTTCTAATGAAATTGCCCCCAGATTTTATAACTTTGATACCTATAAAACCCAAATGCCTATATCACCACTTAAAGGGTAATTCCTATTTCCAAATACCCTACCACCCTACTCCCTATTTAATTTTCTTTTTCCCAATTTAATACCCCTTATTAAAATCAGCGTACGTAAAAACAGCCTGTCACATCTAACCCTTGAGTTAACTACAAATTCATTCATTTGAATTTTAAATGCATAACCACTTCTAAAAAGAGCCTAAAATACTCAACTCTGTATTTTGGCAATATCTATGACCGTTCTCGACATATTATTGCACATTTCAGTATTGTTCTAATAAAAAACCAAAGGAACTCATATCATGGCTTGTCATCTTTTTAGATTCTGACTTTGCCATAAATTGTGGAGGACAACAACAGACGTCTGCTATAGGAGTTGTTTATGAGCAGGAGAACGAAACACTCAATGCTGCCTCATTTTATGTCAGCAATACACAAAATTGGGGAGTTAGCGATACTGGATATTTTATGGACTCTAACAATCCAACTTATATAGCAACCAGTCAGTCTCAATTTACAAAGACATTAGATACAGAACTGTATCAGACAGCACGCTTATCCCCCAGCTCACTTCGATATTACGGTTTAGGGCTGGAGAATGGCCCATATGCAGTAAATTTACAATTTGCAGAGACAATGTTTGTCGATTCACCAAGCTGGAAGAGTGTTGGAAGACGCATTTTTGATGTTTATGTTCAGGTATGATAAACGATTGCAGTGTTGCTCTTACTTCTGTTCAAATATAAAATAGGATATAAAAAAAAAATTATCTCCTCCCAACAGCCTGTGCATCTGTGCATTATTTTTCTTTCGGACTTCAATTGTCACTATCTTTTTGCCTCTGGCAAATTATACAGTTTATATATTAATATACCAGTAGTTAAATGAAAACACATGCAAGCATATGTCTACCTTTTATTTGTTCCTCGGGTATGATGTATATATTGCACAACTGAATGTTATAAATATTATGCATGTTGATGTTGTAGGGGCAGAAAGTATTAACAGATTTTGACATCCGAAAGGAGGCAGGAGGTTCAAATATTGCTCTTGTTCGGTCTTTCAAGACTAATGTAACGGAAAACTTCCTTGAAATTCATTTTTTCTGGACTGGAAAGGGAACTTGCTGTATTCCTAGGCAAGGAACCTATGGACCATTAGTATCAGCTATAAGTGTTACGTCAGGTTAACATAAAAGATAGTATCTTTCATTAAATTTAGAACTTCTGGGAGAGTAGCTTTCTATCATAGATGGGCTGTGTTTCAAGATGCCTGCACTAAATGTTTCTTATATTAGCTGTCATAAATTGTTTTTCTATTATGAAACTGGAAATACATGGGCAGTACAGTTACGGCCAGGCCAAGCAGGTCAGAAAAAAGAGAGAAAAAGAAATAACTATTTTGAACGAAATGAGCAATACGATTGACTAGATTGTTCTTTATCCAAATAATTGCATGAGATTTAAGTTTCCCTTCGCCGTTCTTGGTCTGGTTGGTTAGTCGCTATCTCTGTATGTATCAGCGATTCATAATTCCTTTTCTGTAGAGATAGATAAATAAGGGCTCGGGGTCTTTTTCATGGGAGATAATCTCCTAGAAATATCTCTTGCAAGATTCTTAATCAGATGTGGTATGATCATTTATGAAATTGGTTCATGATGTTTAAACGTAGGTAGAATTAAACACCACTGTTGAAGGCACTGTACCTTCCATTTTCATGGCAAAGAAAAGCAACTCAGGACTGCATACCTGAATCACTTTGAACAACCGCAATAAAGTTATCTACCATGAACTTCTCAACCGGAATAAAATATCTTTCATCAAAGTTCCTTATATGGCTGTTAAGATTTCTCTTAACGGAGATAAAACATTCGACAATGAAGTTTGTATTTCATGATTTCTTGCCAACAGAATTTTCTGAAGTGGTATCTATTATATGATGAAATTTCGCAACTGATATATCTTCGTGAGTTTATGTTATGCTTTATCTTTAACTTCCACATATTGTTTTTGCATTCCCACAATTTTGTCACCACTGAATTTCATGTTTTAGTTTCATTTATGTACTTTTTCTGTTTTGGATCATGAGCAAACATTAACAAAATTAGCTTGTTTTAGTTCCATTGATGTAACTTTTAGTTTAGTTCCATTGCTATACCATTTTTCGTCGAGGAAAAAACACTAACAAATTATCTTATTTGAGTTCTTATCAGTAAACAGCCACGATTGCCCTGTCTTTACTTGACTATTATATGCCATGGATTTTCTTCACCCAATGTTGTCCATATGTGCATGCATACTATAAGCCCTTCATATCTGTAGTTGTTACCTAAAAGTGAAACATATTAAAATATTTATTAAAATAAATAATTTGAAAAGGGTAAGGCTCATCTTGTTTCTGAGTTCTTAGCAGTAAACAGCCACAACGGTCCTCTGTTTACATTACTTAACTATTATATATCATGGATTTTCTTCACTCTATTTTGTCCGTATGTGCATGCATATTGTAATTGTTTCATAAAAGTGAAACGTGTTTAAACTTTTATTAAAAATATATAATTTGAAAAGGTAAGGCTTAATAAATGTATATTTTTAATAGTATCATTAAGATGGATCATGTTTGCACTTTTTTAAGATATGAATGTATTCATTTAATCCACTTGAAATATTTGAATGTAAAATAAAGGGAAAAGTGGTTTAAAGGAGATTAATTAATATACAAAATACACTTAAATTTGTGTAAGAAGGGAAGACCTTTTTATTAAGGTTTTTGTTTGGATTCAAACAATTTTTTTAACTAGACATTTTTCTCTTGTAATTATAAGTTTACTCTAATGTTTTTCTCTTTCACCAAGAATTTATTGAACTTTGATTTTAAAATAATTTTAATAGAAAACACACATCTTCCCCATAATACATCTCATCTTAACTCTTTTAATCTAACCCATTTTTCAAAAGACATCATTGGATTCAATATTGTAGCTTTCACATGGTAATGAATTCCTCCATTGATTTTGATGCATATTATGATCAAAATCTTTCTTGGCCTTAGTTTATTGTTTAACCAATTCTCTATGCTATTGTAGTGCCTTTTCTTTTTCACCTCTAGCCTAGTCTATGCTTCATCGTCTAGGATATATCTATTTGGATTTGATTTACTTATTTATTTATTTGGTGGTTTTTGTTATTTATTTTATTTATTTATTGAGATTCTTTTTTTATAGCCTTTTATTTTTTAACAAATATCTTAGAGACTCCCATATGCCATTTTTGTTGAGGTGCTTTTGAATTCCATCGACCTAATTTGGTCACTTGTGTACATTAATATAATGTTTCTTTCAATGAAATTATTGATCCTCCCCATAGAAATTTCTGCTTCAAGTGTGATTCGAGTGTATTTCAACTTCTTGTTTGGAATTGTTGAAGAGGAACTCAATATCTATTTATCAAGAATTGATGCTCTTAGAAGGTACCAACAAAGATCTAGATGATTCCCATAATATCTATTCCGTTTTTTACATGTTTCATTTATATACATATGTTGATGTACTTTGGGGTCTCATTAAAATTATTTCTTTCTTTCAACAAAAGCATTGGTCTTCTCCATGAATATTCTAATTCAACCGTGTTTCAAATATATTTCAGCTCTAGTTTGCTATTGTTGAAGTCAAACTTGTTTTCTATTAGCAAGAATTAATGCTCTTAGAAGTTCCAACAAATATCATGGATGATTTCCACTAGTATCTTCTTCTCCTCTTACATGGTTTGTTTATCTATGTTTTCATTTCTTGTGTGTTATATTATATTAAGGTGGATTTAGATTTGTATATTGATAGTTTAATTATGAAAATACATTATTTGGTAGGATGTAGTGTTTTTATTTTTTCTTAAGAATATAAGTAATAATTATAAACAAAGATATTTATGTGATTGTTATTTTTGACTGAATAAAATCTTTTAGTTTTTTCATTTAGATTTATGAAATTCACATAACATAAAAATATCACAACTTGAATTGTTGTGATTGCATCCCCAAGATCTTCACCCTTGCTCCTAACCCACATCAAGTATGCATGCTTGATTATTGATAACCCTAAACTTAAGCATATTCCCAATAGAATGGATTAGGATTAGGTAAAGATTGAATGAGATAATGAAAAATATCACATTACCTTTTCTCCATAAATAACTAGAAAATGACAAATATGTCATTAGAAACATGTTGAGTAAATTGAGTTATGAATCATTAATGAAAGATTGGACGGAGAACATAGTGTGTGGAAAGCCATAATGTATTTTCCCATATGCAAATAAAATGGGATGTTTATAATAAAAGTGAAGTAGCTAATATAAAGGGCCTATACACATAAAGAGTTATAAATGAAGAATAAATGATAACCATAATTGTAAAGTTACTCCCCTACTTACTTTATTAGGAAAGTATGAATAATTTCAATGATAAATACAAGTAAGAGTAGGTGTATAAATACCCAACTCAAAGATAGGGTGTTTTCCCCATTGGGGTTTTCGGGTCCATGTATATTAAAGCTACAATGTTAGCCTACAAATATAATAATGATACAATACAAAGTTTTATGTGGCTAAAAGTGAAGATTCAACATCTCCCCTAAATTTGAGTAGAAGGATAAAGAGAGAAGACATTGAACCCTAATTTTCAACACTCCTCTTGATTTGAACAAGTGGGCATAAAGAGAAGCAATTAGACACATCACCCTTAATGTTGAACATGGCCCACATAGAGAAGACATTGCATGTCATCACCTAGAATGAAATATCTCTCTCTCCAATGCCTTGCAAGATCTTTAGCAACATGTCATCACCTATAATGGAATATCTCTCCCTCCAATGTCTTGCAAGATCTCAAATTACCTTAATTAATTATTTTTCATTAACCAACTTCCTTAAGTTAGGCTTAGGAAATAATTAATCTATTGTTCAATTAATTTAATTAAGGCGTTTTTTAGTCTTGTCTCGCGAAACCTTTTATAGGTTTTAGAGATCTCGTGTTCCTTAGCCTCGTAGACATCATAGATACTAGAACACTTGTATTCTACTACTGCGAACTAACACACCGTCTTAGTGAGGAAGGTTTTCTCAATTATACCCATTTGTTCTATGAAGTATACGAACTTGACCCTCCTTAGAGCTTTCATGAGTATATCAACCACTAGTTGGTCTGTGGGAACATGTTGTAGCCAAATTGATCCATGCTACTCGTGTCTAACATTTGTTATACCTCCTTCCTTCACCTCTTCTAACTGAGCTGAGTCCCTGTCATTGGAAATCACTGTGAAGAAACTAGTCACTATCCACCACGATACTACACACGCTCTAATTTCACACTATTGCTGCTTCTGCAGTGCCTTTGTGTTGCTGCAACCACTACAACTGTGTATATTTCTCTGCTGAGAACTTGAAGATTAATCTTCCATAGGGCTTCTCCCTCTGAGTCTAGATCTCCCATTATAAATGACTGGGAAATCTTGTTGGCTGGAACTGCACCTCTCCCTCTACAATTATCCATTTCACACTGCCTATGTCACTGCAACTAGATTTGCAATTGTCCCTTGAGTGCCTGACTACTCCTAGTTGGTTTTGAAGTCTCTCAAGTAACTGACTACGTCTAGTTATGGCTATGCAACTACAATTGTCTCTCAAGTATTTGACTGCCCCTGGCTCTGGTACTACAATTTTCTCTCGAGTATCTAATTGTGCCCTGTTGACACTAAAATTGTGTTCCTCCTGTATCACGATTTTTCCTCCTGCCACTTTCCTATTGTGGGCTCCCGTAGAAAAGGTATTAAACCATGTGAGGAATAAAAACAACTGGATCTGATCTATTGATCAAACCCTCCATGGCTAGATCTAGACCTCTTGCTACTCTTCCCACGGACCCTGCCTAATATGGCATATTGGAGCATCACATTCCTCCTCCATCTGAGGATAATTTTGCAAACATAGTGAACTCATCCTCCAATTTAGCAAGTAAGTCATCAATCTCTATCGAATTTGTTGTATGCTTCCCCTTCTTTTCCTTCTTCCTCTTTGGGCATTGGGTGATGTAGTGACAAAACTCACCATAACCGAAGCACTTGAACTTCGACATGTCCTTTTTCTTCATCTCTCCTTTAGATTCATGTCCTTGGCTAGGACCCTTCTTCGCTTTACCTTTACCTGTAAGAGTTGTGTTCTCCTCCTCCTCTACTTTCGGTCCCTTCCCACTGTTGTTGGTGGTACCTATTGAAATGTGTAGTATGGGAGGTATTCCACAAGCCCAGATTTGAGGTTTGTGTGAGTTTGGTCACAAAAGAAGTTTGTTGGAAAAAGACCCAAGTGAAGGAGTTTTAGACCCATATGGGGTTTAAATTTCTAAAAGTAAAATTAAAAGGAAAAAATAATTCCCAAGTCTAAGTGGATAAATCTTCAATGATTTAAAGGATTCCAACGAAGGCCTAGGAGAAATATTTTTAAGCGAGGCCTTATGACAAGGCTAGATAATCAAGTGAAGAGGAGCTCACTTGATCACTGAAGGAGTAGTCCTAAAATTCTCTATCTTGATGGTTGATTAGGGTGACAAGCAGGCCAAAGTTGCTACCAAGGGAATTCATCCTCAGGTGGCAATCGAGTAGAGATATGGGACAATGAGGAGTTCAGATGGATAGGGTCGAGATCCCTGTGGTGTAGAGGTGAAGAGTTGCAGTATTGTGAAGAGGGTCGAGCCTCAAAAAGAGGAACCGTTGAGCCCTTCTTTGCTCATGGAAAAGGCGCCCAAGAGTCTCCAGGTACAATGCAGGTAAAGGTTGGTTAACTTGGCCAAGTTGAGGGCTATTCCATGCCTAGAAAGGCAGTTGCAGAACTGGTTCATAGGGTTGAGCCCTTGTTGTAGATGACAAGTGCATAAAAAGGGTGAAAAAAGGCTAGATCTGTTGTGGAAAGGCTGTCAAGGGTTTTGGTGCCAAGGAGAATGGATTCCTAGTGTTGGAGAGTTGTTCCTAAAGGCTTAGGACTACATATCTATAAGCCTAGTTAGGGCTTCTTCCATGGTTGTTCAGTCCTCAAGATACTACACGATAATTGTTACATATTAGCTAGAGAGAATGTCGAGAAGGAGAAGACCTTAACGTTGAGACGAGGTTGCAGGTTTGTGGACTTATCTCTATGGTTATAGCCACCAAATTAGGGATTCTGAGACACTCTACATAAGTATGATATTTAGGGCATGAAGGAAGGATGACATGAAGTATGGAAGAGGGATAAGGGAAGCCAATAAGATCCAAAGTGACATATATGTCCTAAAGGATTAGGACTGTGTTGGATGTGCCCTAGATTAGTGCTTCTGCTTCAGCGCAAGGTTCTCATAATGTTCTCTCTCTCTAGTATCATGAATTGTGCATAAATTGTGAACCTTAGAACACTTGGTCTAGGACTACAGACCTGGTAGGCTATGTACAGTGGGATGAAGAATGTTTCCAAGTAAAGAGAGAGTTGAGGAACAAAATTATGTAGGAAGCCTTGAGATGAAGTTGAGACAATGATGTTAAGAACCCAAGGATAGTCAGTCATGGATTTTTTATGGTAGAAAAGAAGCCCTAGGTGAGGGTAGACTTAGAGCCCTAGATCTGGGAAGATATGGATGTATATGAAGTGGTTGAACAACAGTGAGTTAGAGATCCTTAGATGAGGATATATCTAAAGAGTGTTGATGGGACTGTTCCATGGTTGGATAATTAGTATGAGTCATCCCTGGATCAGTCAAGAAGGTGATTGAAATATGGGCAAATATGAAGATGAAATAAGTGCAGGGTTGGGATAAAGAATGGCAGTCCAAGTACAAGGAGGGTTGTTAGGTGATTGTTATAGAGATCCCTAAGTGTAGATCTGAGATGGACTTCAAATATGCTAGGAGTGGAAGACCTATTGTGCTCAAGGTCTGATCAGCCAAGAGATCCAAACTGACAACCCTAAGTTGACTATTGGAGAAGGACATTTAACAGTCATAGTGGGTGTTGGTGCTGGAATCAGCACTTGGACTGCATCAAGCGCCTGACCAAACACATCCTAAACTCTAAGGCAATTTAATGATTTGTTTTATGAGATTGGTAGGTGGTTTAAACTCTTATTCACTGAAAAGAGATTTTCCACAGTTCTACTAATGAGGGTATTGGATCATGATGTGGTAGCAAAGAGTGAGTTTGTAGCCTATGAGGAGAATAAAATGTAAAATGGGAGAAGAAACAATAGGTCTGCAAAGCATAAATCTACTGAATTTGGTAGAAATTAACACAAGTAGTAGTCTAATAATATTTCATCGAGAGAAAGCTATTTCTAGCCTTACAATATTCTCACTGAAATATTATAAAAGATAACTGTCATGAGTGATGCTCTTTCCACTGTTGTTATATATATTTTACCAAGAAGGCTCACTATGTGAGACTAACAAAAATTGACAAAACACATGAATATGTCAAAAGACTGATAAAAACACATAACAACATGAGGAATTGCAAACTGCAACTGAAGATAATAAGATATGGAAACAAAAGTGGAAATTGACAATACACACACCATATGGTAATAAGTCCTCAGAAGTTTCTATCTATTTCATTCACTAAAAAGAGTATTGATCATATGAGTTAAGATTCTAAAACCTCGAACCCTTACTTCATAGCAGTTTATCACATATATACAAAAATATAAAATTGTCATCCCCACAAAAGGAGTAAATATGTCCCTAAAAGTTATTACTATCTCGTGCAAGAGATGAGGCTTATCCAAAAACTTTAATACAAAGTGCTATGACATAATCAAAATAAACAGCATCAAGGCTAACAATTCGAAGTGGTTGTATGATGTGGCAGTCTATAGGAATACCCCTCCTCTGTTTTGGTGCAACCAACTCCACAAAAAGTGTAAACAACAGTGAAAGTGATGTGTGGTTGTTCATTGAATGTTGCTTGGTGCCTCGCAGAAACGTGTTGGTGCTGAGAGTAATGGTAGAAATTTGTTTCAGAGACTCTACCATTGTTCCTTTCCTTTGGTTTCTTGTTTGTCGTGATAGGAATGAAGGCGGATTAAAAGAGATAGCGGAAAGTTCATTTTATTAGTGGTAGAGATTATTAAATAAATGATGAGCAGGAGGAGAAAAACCCTTTATACATATATTGCAATCGCAAATCGGGGTCAAAACGTTTAAACATAAGACACAAGCGGGAGGGAACAAGATTTGTGATGGCAGTGATGACGAGGCAAAGAGGTGGCACCGCTCGCAAATCGCAAATATGGAGTTTTGTTATGAGAAATGGGAAGTAAGTGTTAAAACTTGTGAAATGTGATGTGCGATGAGAATGGAAGGTGGGGCCCATTTACATCGCAATTAGGGAATCGAGAGCTTTGTAGGAGATGACAATTGTAACGTGAATGAAAGTTAAAACTGCGATAAAATAAATATATGGTAAGTTTAAAAGAAAATATGATATGGCTGTTAGTGGGTGGGCGGAGCTGCTTTTTAACTATAAAATATGGATTTTAATAGTTAAAAAGGGGTTTTGAAATAAATGAAACACTAATCTTTGGGTTTTTGGAAAAATGAAGGTGAAAGAGGGAAAATGAAATTAATGAAGGTAGAAATGAAATTTTCTCACCACTACACTTTGACAGCGACACTTTCATCTTACAGCCGAACTGAAAAGGCAGATTGATTCCTTGGAGAATGATGACTAGACTTTGAAACTCTTTGAAAATTAATATTACTTTTTACCTTCTCTTTTAATAAAACTTAAATAGGCCAGAGTAGTATAGATATGCTAGATTTTAAGCATAGGATAGTATTGGGGTAATTTAGCATTAAAATGCAAATAGACACATTAGGATGAATTGAACATTTGGCATTTTGGAAAATAATGAAAGGATCGAGGATATTCAAGTGAAATGGCGAAAATGGCGAAAAGGATGCGAAAGAATTCATAAGGAGCTAGAGGGCAAAAAAAAAATGACGGAGAGGGCATCTTTGAAAGGAATCAAAACTAGTGCTAACAGTGGCTCTAATTCGGGATAATATACCCCTTGTGGGTTATCAAGAACCGTAGACTAGTGCCTTGAATCCAACCCTTATCTCTCCAACCAGCGATCCTACTCATTAACTCAAAAAGACTAGCATGCCTAGCCATTGGGTAATGGATTCAAAAGCATCATTTCATTTCTGCAACTTATTTCTCCAAACTGAAGTTGGATTCCAACTGAAAACTGAAATCTAACATTATGAAAAAATGATCAAAACAATGATCTTATTCATTCTCCTACTTCTAATCTAATTTGAATGGAAATCTTCATGCAATATGGAACTTGTCATACAACCATTCAAACAAGTGAAAAAACCTCATATGGATTCTGAATCTTAAGAGTAAAACTGAAAGAATCCATATCATAACATAGTGCAAATCATGATGAAAATAATCACAACGCGGGATACTCATAAAGCATTAAATGTTTGCACTATAAGAAGAATCCAAATCATCATCCTTTGAATGACGAAAAACATTGAATGTTATCTCTGCAATGATGTCCCTTTCAGAAATCCGAAAGGTGTAGATTTTTATCTGAAACTTCCACTGAAAATTTGATCTCTGCATCCTCGTGAAGTCACCACTGGATCCGGAACAATGGAGTCGTCAGGTGGAAAACTATTGTCCTCTTCAAGTTATCAATTCTTGTTCACCTTCAAGAATCGATTTTCAACAATTAAAACAAAAGAATCGGGAGAATACTTCATTTCAAGACCTTCGTCTCCCGATAGACGCACCAATTGATGTTTGTGTTGGAATCAGCACTTGGACTACATCAAGCGCCTGACCAGACACATCCTAAAGTCTAAGGCAATTTAATAATTTGTTTTATGATATTGGTAGGTGGTTTAAACTCTTATTCATTGAAAAGAGATTTCGGTCAAATCCACAATTCTACTAATGAGGGCATTGGATCATGATGTGGTAGCAAAGAGTGAGTTTGTAGCCTATGAGGAGAAGAAAATGTAAAATGGGAAAAGAAACAGTAGGTCTGCAAAGCAGCAATATAATGAATTTGGTAAAAATTAACACAAGTGGCAATTTAATAATATTTCATCAAGAGAAAGTTATTTCTAGTCTTACAATATTCTCACTGAAATATTATAAAAGATAATTGTCACAAGTGATGCTCTTTCCACTGTTATTATTTATATTTTAACAATAAGGCTCACTGTGTGAGACTAAAAAAATTGATAAAACACATGAACATGTCAAGAGATTGATAAAAACTCATAACAACATGAGGAATTTCAAACTGCAATTGAAGATAATAAGATATGGAAACAAAAGTGGAAATTGACAATACACACACCAAATGGTAATAAGTCCTCAGAAGTTTCTATCTATTTCATTCACTAAAAAGAGTACAGATCATATGAGTTAAGATTCTAAAACAACGAACCCTTACTTCATAGCAGTTTGTCACATATATACAAAAATATAAAACTGACATCCCCACAAAAGGAGTAAATTTGTTCCTAAAAGTTATTACCATCTCGTGCAAGAGATGAGACTTATCCAAAAACTTTAATACAAAGTGCCATGAAATAATCAAAATAAACAGCATCAAGGCTAACAATTCAAAGTGGTTGTATGATGTGGTAATCTATAGGAAGACTCCTCCTCTGTTCTGATGCAACGAACTCCACAAATAGTGTAAACAACAGTGAAAGTGACGTGTGGTTGTTCCTTGAATGTTGCCAGGTGCCTCACGGAAACGTGATGGTGCTGAGAGTAATGGTAGAAATATGTTTCAGAGAAACTCTGTCGTTGTTCCTTTCCTTTGGTTTCTTTTTTGTTGTGATAGGGATGAAGGTCGATTAAAAGAGAAAGCGGAGTTTCATTTTTTTTTTTGGTAATTTAGACTAATCCTAATCTTTCCATTTTTTTCTCCTCCCATCCCACCCACGGGTTTCGAACCAATGACCTTGCAAACAGAGTGTCTTATCAGTGCATCCCATCACCGACTGCTCTACACCTCGTGGGCCAACGGAGTTTCATTTTATTAGCAGGAGAGATTATTAAATAAATGATGAGGAGGAGGAGAAAAACCCTTTATAAATATATCGCAATCGTAGATTGGAGTCGGAATGTTTAAACATAAGACACAAGCAGGAGGGAACACGATTTGTGATGGGGGTGATGCCGAGGCAAGGAGGTGGGGCCGCTTGAAAATCACAAATCGGGAGTTTTGTTATGAGAATGGGAGGTCAGTGTTAAAACTTCCGAAGGGCGATGTGCGATAAGTGGAGGGTGATGTGGCAGGGAATGTGGGGCCCAGACGATACCGCAAATCATGAATCAGGAGTTTTGTTATTAGGAACGGGAGTTAAAGGTTAAGATTCGCGAAGTGCGATGTGCGATGAGAATGGAAGGTGGGGCCCATTTACATCGCAATTGGGGAATCAAGAGTTTTTGTAGGAGACAGAAATTGTAACGTGAATGAAAGTTAAAACTATGATAAAAGAAATATATGGTAAGTATAAAAGGAAATATGATATGGTTTTTAGTGGGTGGGCAGAGCTTCTTTTTAACTATAAAAATGGATTTTAATGGTTAAAAAGGGGGTTTGAAAGAAATGAAACATTGATCTTTGGGTTTTTGGAAAAATGAAAGGTAAAAGAGGGAAAATGAAATGAATTAAGGTAGAAATGAAATTTTCTCACCACTACACTTTGACAACGACACTTTCATCTTACAACCGAACTGAAAAGGTAAATTGATTCCTTGGAGAATGATGACTAGACTTTGAAAATCTTTCAAAATTAATATTATTTTTTACTCGCTATTTTAATAAAACTTAAATAGACCAAAGTAGTATAGATATGCTAGATTTTAGGCATAGGATTGTATTGGGGTAATTTAGCATTAGAATGCAAATAGCCACATTAGAATGAATTTGAACATTTGGCATTTTGAAAAATAAGGAAAGGATCGAGGATATTGAAGAGAAATGGAAAAAATGGTGAAAAGGATGCAAATGAATTGAATCATAAGGGGCTAGAGGCCAAAAAAAAAATGACGGAGAGGATAGCTTTGAAAGGAATCAAAACTAGTGCTAACAATGGGTAGCCTCCATGTCCGAATTTTTTCTTCATTAGAGCAATGTAGGAAGCATTATAGGGAAGAAGTCCCAAAGGAGATGAGGAGCAGCAGTGTGCAGTCTAGAGGTGTTCACAAATGGAGTTGTGAACAACTCAACATAAAACTCTACGTGTCGATGCAATGATGAACGAATGATCAGCTAGAGGGAATATTTATAAGTTGTGTTTAGTGACCTAAAGGAGCAAGACCATTGATAGTAGTAGAAATGTATATTGGGAGCATATGGACCAGCGTATGTGTTCAGGACACCTGGACTGGAACGGTTGTGGGGCGCCACGTCAACAAGTAGGTCAAGGATGTCTTGTTCAAGGTGGATTGGTGGTCAACATGATAGACACCAAGCCCTAGTTGTATGTACTTGTATAAATGGATGTATGAGGGCCATTATCTCTAGTACGGGAGCCCTAGATAGTTGTGTTACAACTTGTTGATATAATGAAGAAGGGTTGAAAATTTAAAAAATTGTCATGTGCACTAGTTGATTCACTAATGTGTAACTTTTCATTGTGAAAAGTAGGATGGTTGAGGTACATGAGTAGGTGTTTGTCAGTGATTCTAAGACCTAACCCAAATTCTCATGTGTCATGGAAAATCAAGAGTAACATATATGATACTGAGCCTTAGCTCCTCTTGAGTGAAGTCACTCTGTAGGCGCTCCTAAGTAGGAAGTGCATCTGATCCATAAATTACTTGGACTAATGTACACCACTCCTTGGAGAACTAGATGAGTGTTGGGTGCACCAACTCACTATCTGATGGTTTCTTTCTAACAACTGCAAGTTCATCTCTAACACCCTGAATCCTAGTGAGATAGTGTGTAATGTTCTCACCCTTCTGCACTTTGATCATTCTAAGATTCTCCTTGAGAACCATTTTCTTATTCTTAGGAAAATCCTAGCACAACTTCACGATTTCATCCCACATGACCTTTATTGTATTCTTCTCTATAATATGTGATATGATATGATCCCAAACCCCATCGAGGAACATCCTCTTGGATTTTTCCATATCCTTCTATTGACGGTGCTAGATACCACCAACATGCAAGGGGGTCTCCCTGATGAAAAGTCCCAATTAGACTTGTTTGGTGTGGGATCCCTTCTGAAAATAAGGTCGGACTATCATATATTCTTAAATATATGCCTTGGCTTCAATGTTCAAAATGAGAGAGTAATTGATAGGTAATTTCAAATTAGCAAGTGAGTGTGCCTTGATGAATATTCAACTACGAAATGTATCAAGGTTCTTCTACCGAAAGGGGAAATAAAAGTAAGCCTTTTAAAGAAAAGTAATAGTACTAATCTATAAAAGACACACAAGCATATACATATGAATGAATCGTTGGATGACTAGCGAAATAATTCACTTAGAATAAAGGATTGTTAAAACAACACACCTTCAACAAGATAAGTACCAAAGCCACCAAAATAGTTCAATTTCCTTAGTACAGATGAAAACAACATACATCACAAACATTCAAAGAATAGTCTTACAACATTTATGACATACGCATGAAAGTGTGTTGGCTCAGCAAGCTTCTGAATTAAGAAAAAGTTCCAACATACATCAAGATAGTGAACGCCACTAGTACCAATAGTGGAGCGTTAGAGAAACCACTTGCTCCTGCAAAAGAACTATCCTCCTCTCTAATGCCTGGTAGGAGGAGCCAAGGTGAAATTCATTTTCATGAACAATGAGGGTGTATATATAACAAATGGGTGATCATTCACCTCCCTTGTGACTCTTGGACTACCCTCATGATTTTGTGAATTCTCTATGACCTTTCGACTCCTACATGACTTTTCACATTAGGTACATGTCTCTTGGACTTCCACTTTACAATACATTTATCCAATATTTAATTTACATCATCCACAAAATGATGTGTCACATGACGACTCATGACATGACATTGATGACATGGACTACGTGATGACATGGAAATGTCAAGCCACTCTTTGTTTCCACTTTCTTTATTCTTCATGAGATATGGAACATGGTATTCCTCTTCATCCTCCATATGGATTGAAGATAAGGAGTCTTCAATGTGATATTGAACTTCAGTTGTTGTCACAATATGATGTCCCTTTGTCTCTCTTGATTGATCAACTCATTTTCACAACTTCGAAGGTGTCTTCTATCAAGGTCTCCTTCGCCATCTCCTTCATCAACATTCTGTCATGACATGATAGAATACCTACGACTGCAATCCACTCATGACAAGACGACATCATTCTGATAAATCCCTAGTATAACATGCTTCATAATAACCACTAACTGAGCAGGGAACCAAGTGATAGGTTGGGAGATAGACTCATGGATTACGCAACCGCGCAGCTCAGGAGGTCAGGGGCCAAGACTGAGCCTTGAGACTGCGCAGTGTGCAGTTTAGGCAAGCCAAGGCTTGTCAACTACGCATTTGAGGGACTCAAGAGATTAGGCTTATGGATTGAGGCTTGAGGTTTCTCATTGTGCAGTTTGAAAGAGACTGAGACTAAAGGATTACGCAGTTCAATAGCTCAAGGTTGAGGCTTACTACTTGAGACTGTGCGATGCACAATGGGGACTAGATGAAGGCAGGGACTGCGCAATTCTGGAGCTCAAGGGTCGAGACTAACCACTATGACTGCGCAGTGTGCAGTTTTGCACAATGCCAAGAGTCAAGACTGAGGCTTGAGGATTGATACTTCATAATGCGCAATTCAAAAAGGTTGAGTGATTCCAAGTTGCTCGGTCAAGAAGTTTACCAGATTTGACTTTGTGGTGTCAGTGAGACCAAAGTGAACAGTAATAAGACTTGAGTATGATCACACACTTAGAATACTTGAAAACACTACATACATTGCCCAAAACACATGAACAACATAATTTCCTCAATGTGACAACATTTCGACAACTTACCCCAAGTGCGACACTAAAGATACACTTTGTGATGACAGTGACGACACTTGTGCAACATTGCTTGAAACTTTGGAAATGAGTGTGATACATGTTTAAATGGTAAGAATAAATCATTAACACAAATATCATCCCTTGAAATAAGCTAAAAACATATTTATGTGATGTGTGACTCTTGTCAGTGCTAAAAGACGACACTTTTATTTTCTCTCAAACAAGACAAGAACACTTAAAGAAAACATGTGTAATGACTCTTAATACTTACCACGATAGTATGTAAAGTCAAAGTACGCTCCAAAATTTGGATGTAGGCCAAATTTTTGGAGGGTGTTGTAGCAGTGACATCATTTGGCGACACACTGGTAGAATTTCAGCTTCTCTTCCTTGGTTAATACTTTTATATAGGGTCTAGTTCCTTAGGGAGTATTGATTCATCGTTCAAATAACTTTGGTTTCCCCACTTACCCTGTGCATAAACATAGTCCCCTTTTTCCTTCCTTGATTGAACACAATCATAGAGCCAGCCATATCTCAATGTTTCAAATCTATAAAAGGGTAATGTTATTCATGAGCTTTATATTTTCAGAGTATAGTTTTCATCTCTAGTGTTTCTCCGCTGCCAACAAGTCTGGATAGTACCCTAGAGGAGTCACTTCAAGAACACAAGCATTAATTCGCTGATAGTGAGCCTAAACAATACCCCGACGGAGTTTCTTGCTTCACCTCTGTACATAGGAAACAGTTCTCTTCTTTCACCCTTTATTTATTTATTTTATATAGGACTATGAATCGACACTTATTAATTTCATGGGAGGAAGAGGGATCCCGGCTTATTGAGAGCAGAGGAGGTTGTTCCTTCAGAGAAGCATATGTAGAACCTATGATATTAGTTTTCTCGTTTGGATTTTTCCCTTATCCTTCTCTACTTTATTGGATTGGCATGGAAAACATCGAAGCATAAAGAACTAAGTGTAGGTGTAATGTTTCTAGAATAGGTACGAATATCATGGTTCAACGCAAAGCTTTCCTTACGCAAGGATTTTATTTTTTGTCAGAACATCATCTACCAAAAGGTCTAACCAAGACAAAGAAGAAGGATTGGTGGTTACCCAAATGTTGGAGTGTCACAAGGCTCTTTTTTCACTTCAACCACATAAATTGGAACTATAAAACACACATAACATGCGACACTTATGAACATGAATGAAAATAAACATAACAAAAGACTGGAGAGGAAACATAACGAAAACAATAGACTACATACATAGGGTAGGGTATAACCATAGAATATTATTGAGAATATTGTTTCAAATCTTGGTCATTCAGAGGAAGAGAGTTAGTATTATCGTCTAAAGATTAGAGATGATAAGTATTATGACCAAGCTTCTCATGCACAAGATACGGTCTGATCCACATGTATTGGAACTTAGTGTGTTTTCCCTTACCTTCGTGAGCTTTATCCCACTTCAAGACTAGGTCACCCACACTGAATTCAATTTTCCATACAGACTTCTTTTCAAACCATCTCTTGATACGACTTTGGTGAAGAGATTTTTTTTATTTTCTTTCTTCCTTTCTTCCTACAACTTAAGAAGAGCATCTATCCTAATCTGAACTAAGAGGCAAGGCTTACCCTGGGATTCTTACGAAATCTGAATCGCAATAAGGTTGATGTTCAGAGCTAGGATGGCTTCTTTTCTATACACCAGGAAGTAAGGATCATTAGGGGAATTTTGAGGTCTAAAATGGGCCTTCTAAGGAAAATGTACAATCAAAATTCACTTTATGAAAACGAATCACATTTTAGGAGATGACATCATTCCAAATGGTTGAGGTGGCATTGTTTGAGTTAAAGGTACATACTTGTCACCTTCTCAATGGTGGATAAAAACTTACAGTTAACCATGGTAGTTCTCTGAGTACTTTTAAAGTCATAAAGTAAAGTACTCATAATAAATGTCATTTTACACTTTTTGAATAAAATATTATTATTGTCATTTCATTTTTTTTAAAGAAACAATGCATATCCATACACAATCTCCATGTATTTACACACTTTTCAATAAATATTATATTTGTATATTTTCAAATATTTATTTATAAATCAAATCAATTCAATATATAATATAAAATTAATACATAAAACAATATATTCTATTATATTATTTTTATATAGTATATTAATTACATGTTATTATATAATTTAAATAATATAAATTTTAATTAATAGTATATTTTGTAATTAATAATTTATGAATTTAAATTTAAATTTAATTTGAAGTTAGTTAAATAAAAATGACAAATGCATTAGTTGTGCAATGATAATGACTTTTTTTTGAAAATCTCATTTTTATTTATAGTCACATCAATACAATTTTTTTATTATTTTTATTTTGGTACAACTTTTGAATTAAATTTAACCATGGTTACATTGATTTTGGTGCAAAAAGTGAATTGAAAATTCATAAATATTATTGTATTGGTTTAGCTATTATTTTATTATTTCCTTAGGAGGCCCATTTTAGACCTCAAAATTCCCCTAATGAGGTATTCAAAGAAGATTCATGTGTAACACAGCCAACTGATAGGGCGTTCACCAAAGTAGTGTGTCAATCCCTTTGTTTATAGAAGACGATATTTTTAATAATATTGATGAGGTTCTTATTGGTCAACTCAGCATGCCTTTTTCCCTGTGTGTAGTAATTAGTTGAATGTTTCAATACAATACCATTTTCCAATGCAAAATCACATAACTTTAACGATGAAAAATATTTTGCATTGTCAAAAACAAGTGAAGTTGGAACATTGAACCTAGTAATGATACTTTGTTTGGGGAAGATGATGACTTCCTGATCATTCACTTGTTTGAGGGGAACGGATTTCGTCCACCGTGTGAAGTAATATGTAGCACTAAGGATATAGAGGTGTTTCTTTGATGTGTGTGGAAAAATATCTTTGATAAAAAATAAGCACCATTGTTGAAATAGTTCTTCTACAATGATAGGATGCAATTGGGAAACTGACTTCTTTTCTCGGTCGACACATTTTTGACAAACCAAACACTTGCGGACGCAAGTGTGAGCATATTTGAAAAGTGTGGTCCAATAGAAATCAACCCACATAACATTGTGTGTAGTATTGTCACCCACGAAGTGTCCTTCAGCTAGTCCATTATGGAGGTCACGCATAACCTTTTCTGAATCTAGTGCTTCTAATCATTTGAGAAAGACTCTATTGTGGTGCTTTCTAAAAATCATTTCATGCACCAATTGATATGATAAGGATTTCAATCTTATTTCCCTCTTCTGTCTTACAGGTAAATGAGAGGGAAGAGTACCGTGTTCAAGATATTTTTTCACGTCTGTGTACCAAGATCTCGATGTGTTAGTGGGGATACTTGCTCAATATTGTGCATTTCAATCTCCTGCTCCCCTCTAGAGGAATCATCCTTTGGTGCATTTATCGCTTTTGCTGCTAGCTCGCACAGGCCATGGCCTTTGATGGTGTGAATTTGTTTGAACTTGAGATCATATTCCTGTAAACCAACCATCTAGTTCGCTCTTCTTTTTCCCAACTCTTATTGAACAAACAATGATCTGGTCATTGGGTGTAGGAAAAAGATAATACAATGATTTTTAGAAGATAAGGTCGAAAGTGTTTCACCACCTTGTAGATTGTGTAAGCTTGTTTATCGATGGCGGGATAATTGATTTCAATTCCTTGCAAGCTGGCACTCATGAACAATATAGGCCGCTCATTATTCTGATCATCTTTTTTCGTAAGCACAACAACCACAGAACTATCGAAAGTGAAGGTGTAGAGCAGGAAATATTTGCTAAAGATTGGATTATACAACGTTGGTGCTTCCACAATTTCTTACTTTATATGGGAGAATGTGTCCTTTTCCATTCTATCCCATTTGTATATCGCATCTTTCTTCACCATCTCTTGCACTAGTTTCACTATCTGGGCATAGTCGAAGTTGAATTTGCGGTGGAAGTTTATCTTCCCCAAGAAGGAATGCATGGTTTTCTTGCTCATCGAGAAGGGAATTTGTGTAATAGATTTGACCCTTTCAGGGTCCAACTTAATCCCACTTTTTGTAATAATATGGCCCGAGATATTTCCTTTGGACATTGCGAAAATGATCTTCCTAAGATAAACATATATAATGTATTTACGACATCGCTCGAAAACCTGCTTCAAATGGTGCAAGTGGTCGGATATTTTCTTCGAAAACATCGTTACATCGTCAAGATAGAACACTACGCTCTGACCGATAAAACTGAAAAATACGATGTCCTCCGTACGTTGGAAAGTCGCATAAGCATTAAAAAATCCAAATGACATTCTTTTGAAAGGAAACATACCCCACAATTCAAAAATTTGTTTTGTGTCTATCAAGTTCTGACACTAGAACCTAGTTGTAACCCGAAAACCCATTCAATAAGGAGAACATCTATGACTGTCATATTGTTTGTAGGATTTGCTCCATCGACGAAATTGGATAGTTGTATTTGTATGGGGCATGATTAAGATTGCAGAAATCCATGCACAAGAGTATTTCCCCAAAATTCTTTCTTACTGGGACCAAATTTGAGACACACGTTGACTTTCACACTTTAAATATTATTCGAGCATCCAACAGTTTCTTCAAATCTTTTTGCATCAGAGGCTCAAGCGTCAGATGAAATTTCTGCGGCTTTTGTTGCAAAGGCTTGGCCCCTTCCTTGATGGGAATCACATGCTGGATTATTTGCATGTCGTAAGTTTTTAGATCATCATATGTGTTGGGTCACCGATTTGTCATCATTTTCACTTATCTTTGTCATTCATTAAGTCATTACTTCCAACCATCCATTGCACCATTTCACTCACTTGCCACCATTTTTACCATAATTCCTCATTATGTGTCTATATATGTATAAGTGATTAATTAACATCGTTTTCCTTTATTTTTAGTATATTAAGGATAACATTGCATGGTTTTACTAATGATAGTTTGATAGCTCAAGTTTTTGCAATTTAGCCAAGTTTATGCAGCTGTCTCCATGGTTGAGGTAATAACACCACTCTAGAAGGAAATCCAACTCTTGGAAATTGTTCTTAGAAGCTCCAATATGGATTTTTATTGGTAAAAATCCACCCATCTCACACGTGTGGACCTCTAGCAAAAGATCAAAGGAAAAATGTAACAATTTTTACTAGTCAAATTCAACCTCATTTTTTGAGCAAATGAAAGAGAATTTAGGAAAACAAAAACATGGGTTTTGTTCAGCACAAACCCAATTAGGTTCACTAATGGGAATTTTCTCAAATAAATTACCATTTGAGATATTTTTGAGATTTTTTGGAGCCTTATTTTGCAGATTACGTCGATAAACGGTTTTTCAATTCATCATTTAATGCATAATCAACAAAGAGACTAGAACATGTTGTTCTTTATAAATTTCCCTAGCTCTGTCACTCCTCTGCTTCAACTGACCATGGCACCTAGGCTACGCCAAAGAACCATTCGTGGAAGGCCAGAGAGGTGAGCTCCCCGGTTGCTACCACCGAGGGCCGGATAATCGCCTAGAGTCTATTGAAGGTTCCTCCTCAGGCAGTCATGCTATATAGAGCCCCAGACCTGATCGAGAGGAGGAGGCCCCCTCGCAGGTTTCGCCAAGAGGTAGAAGTGGACCTCGAAAGTCCACCACTGTGCCCCAAGCGCACCCCTTGCCTCGCAAGACTGAGCCTCTTCCAGCTCAATTAGATGAGGGGGATGACATATATGTTTGGATTATGGATTCTGAAGGTACATGGATGCGTGTCCCTAATGCAGAATACCTAGTGGCTCCCATCCTCTACGCATCGGTCTCCAAGCCTTCGCGTCTACCCACTGATACAGAGGAAGTTGTTGCGGAGGCGTATGTCTGCCCCATAGTGGAGGAAGATCCAAACAACGATGATGAAGTCGAAGACTAAGGACTGCGCAACGGCTCAGTTCTTCCTTGTTTTTTGTCATGCTTACTATCACCAAGGAATTTCCAGTTACACCAGTGCTTCAACACATTTTGTAATTTCCTATTTCATGTACTTTTCGGACCGGTTTCCTCCACGAAGGCAATCCATTATCCGTGCAACAAAGGCTAGGATTGGTTAAGCGCAAATTACCAACCCAATCCATTATGTTTCTTTTTTCGAATTAGTACATATTAGCCTCATTTACCAAAAAAAAAAAACCATATTATATATATATATAAACCATATTGTCAAAAAATGGCATAATAAATATCAATAAATAAAAAAACACTTTTTAATAAGTTAATATATATTGTGAACAAAATAAATGTATGAATCATTATCCTCATCTGCTTCCTCCTCCTCTTCCTGTAACCTCTAAAGAAGAGTCATCTTGTGAAAGCCCAAATTAGTTGCCTCTTTCCTCTTCATTAGGAGACAAATATTCAAAGGAGTAAGAATTGTGAGCCTCAACGTATTTTCATCGTGGATAGATAAATCAAATTACTATTTTTCATCATTAAATTAGTATTCTCTTTAAACTAGTTGCCTCACCTCCTCTTTCCTTTTTAGTAGGAGACAAATATTCAAAAAAGTAAGAATTGTTAGCCTCAACATATTTTCATCCTCGATTGACGAATCAAATTACTATTTTTCGTCATTAAATTGTTATTATTCTTATAACTTATTAGATAGTTTATCCTCCTTTTTGGAGGAGTCTTTATTAGATACCATTTGTGTGTAAATATTTGAAGAAAAAAAAACATAAAAAAATAATTTAAAAAATAACCCTAAAAAATAATTTAACAATTTATTTAAAAAAAAAGCCTTGCATCTAGCTTAAACAAACTTAAAAACTACATAGTTTCAAACTGAAAACAAAAAGACTCATCCCTAGTAAATATATTACAAAAGAAAAAAACGTGAATGTATTAAGTACAATATATCCTTAAAAAAAAAGTCATTCTAATATAATGTTTTGCAAAGTAATTATATAAGTTCTAAAGATAAAGAGCATCCTAATTTTTCACTGTTTTTTATTTTACAAATTTGGTTAATTCCTATACAATTTCATGAAAACTCAATTAAAAAGGTGTATTATAATCTAAATATAAATACTTTTATCTAAATAATATTATCATATACTCGTTTTTAACCATTTTTCTTTATTTTACCTATCAATCCTAATAAATAAATCAAATCTTATTCTATCAATTTACCATGTGATTGGGCAAAGTATTTCTAAAAACACTTTATTCATACTTTCCAATTGCACAAATACTTTCCAATTACATACATTGTTGATGAGGATGAGATAATACTATATTCAAAATTGTTTAGACACCTTTACTTATCACTCTACTTTTCTACTATGAATGGATACAACTTCGTGAGTATTCTTTGATAATGTTAATTAGTAAAAGTGGATTCAATGATCAGATGAAATGTTTTGCTAAAATTAGAAATAATAATAATTAACATTTAGATAAAAACACAAGAACATTTATAAAATATTGTATAGTTAAATGGTTTCTTACGAAAGAAATTAATTTACCTATAAAATTAATAATTCAGCATGTTTTGTGCTTTTGATGATGTAGATTTCAATTTTTCACATAGAATTTAATGCTAAACTCAACATAACTACAGCATTTTAAATTTCAGTTTTAGGAAAATGTTCCAATAAAGCAATGTAAAATATTTATCACTCATATATATATATATATATATATATATATATATATATATATTTTTTAAAATGTTCATTTAATGAATTTTTTAATATCAAGATACTTATTCTATAATAGTTCAAAATGTTCATTTAATAAAAATTTTAATATCAAGATACTTATTTTATATTAGTGTAAATTGTTTTGATTATGATTGTTGACTGGTTAATTTAGATTTTTGTTTTTAAATAGTTTTATTTTTAAAATTTAGAGTGAACTATTTTTTTATATATAGCTAGACAGACATACAAAACTATGTGGAAATTTTAATATGGAAATAAATAAAATGAGAGATATATTTTGACATATTTTATTATAATAATATGGAAAATGTTAACTCTTCTAGATATTATAATTTAGGTTGATAATTAATGTAAGGTGAACATTTTCATTGAATACAATAGTTAGACTATGTACTCAATACTATTAGTGAGCTAATTAAAGAAAGCCCTTTAGGTAGGGTGTGTACTCAACACTATAAAAAAATTAATTTAACATCATTAAAGCAGCTCTAGTGAGTATTTAGTTGGTGCAATTAATAATGTAATGCGGTATCTTTAAATGAGGCATACTAGGCAAGTGACATTAGGCAGTTGACATTCAATAAGATAACATTGGTTAATCATTTATATAAGAGTTGTTAACACTTATAGTTAGAGATTGCTCAAATTTGTTTCTAAACATAAAATAACTATGTTGAAAAGATGACCTTTTACATTATATTGAAGTTTTGCGATTTGGGAAGTTTTTAATTAACCCATTTATCAATTCCAATATCAATATTATGTTTTTCGTGTTACATGTTCAATTATCGTTATCGTCCTTACAACGCGCAATGGAAATTGAGTTTGTCCATCAATTATTTTTCTGTTTGACTAAAAATTATATTACATTTTATAAAGTCAACATTAGAAAAAAAAATTAAAATTAAAATTAAAACAGGGTTCCTCATAGCACATTAGGTAAGGTTACTCCTGAGAGTGTGTTCACTGGCAGCAAGCCTGAAGTGAGCCACTTTAGGATATTTTGTAGTATAGTGTACTGCCATGTACCCGATGAGAAGAGGAAGAATTTGGATTAGATTGTTGAGAAACGGTACCTTGTGGGATATAGCGAGAATGCGAAGGTTTACCACATCTCATCTGGATTTGTGCAGGAATGCAACAAAATACACATGTAACCATAAATACAAAGATGCAGCGGAAATAACACTTCATTTCATTAATATCAAAGAACTGAAATTTTCTTACAGACAAAATGGAAATAAACTAGCTAGGGCACTGGTAGCTTATCTCTGAGAAAAAATGTGGCGGCTATAGGCCTCTAAACTGAGTTACAATGAGGCTCGAGGGCCTATTTATTATTTAGAAACAATGGAAAACCTTAAACATCCAAAACCCTAACCTTAGGAGATGAAGCGCCAAAACTATGGGCCCCATTTGGGTAAATTGGTGTTTCAACTTCTCGGCGACGTAACTTTGGCATACAATCTCCATTTGACGCGAACCATACCTCGTTAGAAAGATCTATCTGAGGACTACAACTTTTGATGTGAGAAACATTGATCCATGAACCCATGTTGCTCCTAGTTTTCCCAAAAAATGGCGTTTAGGGCCTCAAAACGGCTCCGAAAGTTCAGAACCCGAAAAACTGCTAAAAATAGTAAGTTGTGCCGAAACTGAAAAAATGAAAGAGACAATGGTGGGGCCCCAAGTGGAATAGGCAGGTGGCCACCAATAGCCACCTGGATCATTCCTCCCCCCCTTAGGAAGCAATGGTCTCCATTGCGTTGAGTTCCTCCATGAGATGAGGAAACTTCTGTTGAACTTGGTCCTTGGTGAACCACTTGCCTTAGTGCAGGAGTTGGCCAGCTTTGACAACTCGATACAGTTGGATCTTCTGTTGGCGAGTGTTCTTGATTTGCATGTCCATAATACAATTTGTGGTGGCATGTTCCATGCAGTCTAGGTTTAACTCTTTTGGTGTGAGTTCTTCTACAATATCAGAGGTGGGAAGTAGGGACGAAGGAGGTCTACATTGAATACTAGGTGCAGACCAAGGAATGGTGGAATAATGAGCTCGAAGGAATTTTTCCCTACAGCCTTGGTGATGGTGTATGGCCCATATCAGAGCGGGCGAAGCTTGCGGTGGGGTCGAGTGAAGTGCTCCTTCTGCAAATGTAGCCACACTTTGTCGCCCACCTAGAAGTTGTGTGGCACTCGATGTTGATCATGTCGTTGCTTTTACTTAGCATTGGCTCTGTCCAATATGTTATGAACCTGTTGGTGGATGTGTTGAATGTGCTCGATGAAGTTGTTCGCTTTGTCAGCTTCAGACTGGACATGAGCCGAATCGGCCGGAGTAGCTGCAAATGGCATGGCTACGTCAATGGGACATAGTGGTTGGAATCCCAAGCCCACCTGAAAGGGGTTGTGGCTAGTTGAGCTGTGGAGAGTAACTGTGTTTTACATAGGGGAGGCTCTCATCCCATGTGCGTGGATGCTTTGAATTGTACATGCGTAGAATGTGTCCAATCATCCTGGTGACGACCTCTGTTTGGCCGTCAGTTTGGGGATGGAAAGCTGTGGACATGAAGAGCTTGGTGTCCAACATTGACCAGAGGCTGGACCAAAATGTACTGAGGAACCTGCTATCGCGATCTGATATGATAGACTGTGGGATCCCAAAGTGCACCCACACTCGTTAAAAGAAGAGTTTAGCAATGGCTTCTGTTGTGATATTCTTCTTGCAAGCTGCCATAATGGCCATCTTCAAGAATCTGTCGACGACCACGAAAACACAGTTGTTTCCATGCTTAGTAGAAGGAAGGCCCGACATGTAATCCATGGAGATGGATTCCCAAGGTCGATTAGGGGTATGTAGCGTAGTATAGAGGCCTTGCTTCTTGATGGTCAGTTTGGAAATGGCACAAGCAGTGCAGGATCTGATGTACTTCCCGACATCCTGTCGAAGGTTCAGCCAATAGAAATACTTCTGCAGTACTGTCGTTGTTTTCTCGACCCCAAAATTCCCAACGACTTGACTGTAGTGTGCTTCCCATATCATCTTGGCATGCTCGCTTGAAGGAACACAAAGGTGTCCCAGGCGGCATAACAGTGCATCTTGGAGGTGAAAATTTGGAACTTGCGTACCCCCCAAGAGTGCCTTGTATGTTGGGTTGAATTCTGGATCGCTCTTGTAGAGAAGCAGCCAATCAGAAGTCTCATTCCCACAAGAGTTGAGAATGGTGGTTATGCCCACGATCGGTGGTCGGCTGAGGCAGTCTGCAGCATTATTGGTGCTACCCTTCTTGTACTTGATGTTCAAATGAAATTGTTACAGATATGTGGACCACTTCTGATGGTGATCGTTCTGCAACTTCCCTTGTGTCTGTATGAACTGCAGGGGTCGGTGGTCTATGTGGATGATTGTTTCCTTCCCCAAAATGTAATGCTTCCATTGTCAACAAGCCTTCACAATGGAATACATTTCTTTGTCATAAATGGGATTCTTGCGAACTTTGTCGGACAATGTCTCACTATGATATGCCACTGGATGCCCCTGTTGAGTAAGAACTGCCCCAATAACATAGTCAGAGGCATCTGTCTCTATCACAAATGGTTGTTGCAAGTCTAGTAATGTGAGCATTGGGGCAAAACAGAGGCAATGTTTCAATTCTACGAATGCCTTCTTTTGAGATTTCAACCAAAAGAATTTTTCTTTCGCTGCTCCCTTGGTGACTTGACTCAAGGGCCAAGTGATATGAGAGAATCCCAACACGAACCTGCGGTAGAAATTAGCAAGACCCAGAAAGTTGCGAAGCTCTGTTAGAGTGGTTGGGGCTGGCCAATTCTGAATGACTTGGATCTTGGCTGGATCCACATGCACCCCCCTTTCATCAATAATGTATCCCAGATATTGAGCCTGGTTCATGCCAAAAGTGCACTTCTCCAAATTGGCACACAACTTGTGTTTTCGTAGTGTTTGGGGGACTTCTCAGATGTGGTGGAGGTGCTCTTCCCAAGTCTGGCTGAAGATCAGAATGTCATCCAAGTACACCAATACAAATGAGTTGGTGAATGGATGCAATATGTCATCCATCAACCTCATGAAGGTTGCAGGAGCATTCTTCAACCTAAAAGGCATGACGAGCCATTCGAAAAGGCCCTCCTTGGCTCTGAAGGTAGTCTTCCACACATCAGAGGGTTCGATTGGCACTTGTTGATACCCTGACTTCAATTCAATCTTGCTGAAATATTTTTCCCCTTTGAGTTGGTCCAAAGGGTCATCAATCCATGGTATCGGGTACCTATTCCGGACAGTGATCTTGTTCAACACCCAATAGTCAATACAGAGTCTCCAAGTCCCATCCTTCTTCTGTACCAACACGATCGGGCTCCCATGAGGCGATGAACTTGGTCGGATGTGACCTTTCTGCAATGGCTCCTAAATCTGCCTCTTGATTTCATCATTCTCCAGAACAAAGCACCTATAGATCGTTCCATTGGGTAGCAGCACACCTGGGGTCATGTCAATGGGGTGCTTGACCTAATAGTGCAGAGGCACCCGTGTGGGTGAGGTGAAGATGTCTCCATACTCCTCCACAACCTTGTCCATTTGTTGTTGTCGTGTAGAGGAGCCATGTCTGGAGTTCGTGTCCATAGTCTTCTTCTTTCCCTGGAGGCGGATCATCAGGAAAACAAATTTCCTGGTTTGGGAAATGAGCTTACTGCATTGTTTTGTAGTAACCAAAGAGATAGTGGGAGGCGGTGGTACCTCTGATATCCTATACAACTTATTTCCCAAAGTAACAATAACAACGCGAGGCAGGACTCATACACAGCATGTCGCTTCCACAAGTATGGTTTGCCTAATAATACATCAGAAACATCAATAGGAGAAATGTCACACAATACCTCATCTATGAAGGGCTTGATGCTATAGGGAAGGCGGCACTATTGGCTGACGCGGAGATCCCGTCCTTGGTGAAGCCACCCGATGGTGTATGGTTGTGGGTGCGTTGTGGTCGGCAAGCCTAACCACTTCATGACATCTGCTAAAATGAGGTTCTTTTAGCTCCCATTGTCGACAATGAACTGTAGCGGGGAACCCTTTACCCACATCTAGGAGTGGAAGAGACGCTCTGCCTCCTCTGGATCTTCTGATTCCTCCTTCTGGATCATTACAGTGGCAACAGTGGTGTTGGGCTATGCATCAATAATCTGCTTCCCTTTGTGATTCCCCTTGTCAGGTTCTGATTCAGAGTCAGAGCATGCATCTGATTCAAAAGCCCTCATCTCGGCCACCAGCGACTACTTGGCCCGACACTCACTTGTGTTGTGAGTGGAGCTCTTACGGAACTCACACCACTTTCCCGTGTCCTTCTTTGGCTTTGCGGTGTTGTTCTTTTCTTGTGGCTTTGGCAGGTTATCTTGGGCCGCCATAACTTGGCTTTGTCCATTGTTCTGCAGTTTGGGGGCACCTTTTCCTTGCTTTTGATTCGCAGATCCAAAGTCTTGCTTCTTCTGTTTGAATTTCTGCTCAATCTTGGCATCATACTGGTATGACGTACCAAGCGAGGAGATGTCGAGGAACTCCATTTCCTCCTGAGTGTATCTGTGCAGACAACTGCGATACTTTAGCACCAAATTTTTCTCTGAATCTTTGATACCCAACTTTGTGTGTAGGGTATGGAACAAATTCGTTAGCTCATGCACATCTTGATCCTTTGTTGCCGCAGCGTGGTCCATTGTATGTACTTGTCCTCATAGCTCCCCATGGGATAGTATTGTTCCTTGATGGCGTCTCGGAAAGAATTCCAAGTGGGTACGGCTGAGAACAGAGAGGGTTTTGTCTCGTCCCTTTTCTCACAGTATGTTTCCCACCAGTCCTTGACATGGTGGGTAGCTTTGAGGAGTACAAAAATAATCTTCTCTCGATCGAAAAAGTCATGAACCGAGAAATATCCTTCTAATATATTCAACCATCTATCTAGACATCTACATCTATTTGACCCTCAAATATGGGAATGTCAAAGTTTACTTGTACCTTAAAGGGAGTCGCGCCTCCAGAGTGGTTGCTGGATGCATATGCACCATCGGTGGGCAGTCGTTGAAGGATCTGGGCAAAGTTATCCATCATCGCATTCCTTTGTTTTTCGAGGGCCTCCTTGAGCAATATTTTGATAGGATCTCCTGCTCCCTCATCTTTATTTTCGTCCCCCATGGGCGGTCGTCAGGGTTTGCAAGGCTGATCTTGCAAAGGTTCAACCAGATCGAGCCCTAACTCCTTATACCCCGACCTCGTTGGGGACATGCAAAGAACGATCGAGAAAAAGCAGACCGCTCAGATACCACTGACCCAGATTTATGAAGAAATGCAACAAAATACACATGTAACCATAAATACAAAGATGTAGCGGAAATAACACTCCATTTCATTAATATCAAAGAACTAAACTTTTCTTACAGACATAATGGAAATAAACTAGCTAGGGAGTTGGTAGCTTAACTTTGAGAAGGGATGTGGCGGCTACAAGCCTCTCAACTAAGTTACAATGAGGCTCGAGGGCCTATTTATTATTTATAAATAATGGAAAACCCTAAACATCCAAAACCCTAACCCTAGGAGATGAAGCACCAAAACTATGGGCCCTGTTTGGGTAAATTGGTGTTTCAACTTCCCAGGGGCGTAACTTTGGCATACGATCTCTGTTTGACATGAACCATACCTCGTTAGAAATATCTATCCGAGGACTACAAATTTTGATGCGAGCAACATGATCCTTCGGGTTTCCCAAAAAATGTCGTTTATTGCCTCAAAACGGCTCCAGAAGTTCAGGACCCAAAAAATTGCTAAAAATAGTAAGTTGTGCCAAAACTGAAAAAAAAATGAAAGAGACAACAGTGGTGCCCCAAGTGGAATAAGAGGGTGGCCACCAATATCCACCTGGATCAGCATCTATATTCCCTAGAGTAGGAAGATGGTAGTAAGACAGGACGTGAAGTTCATGGAGGAGAGAGCCTTCAAGAAGTCCTGAGAAATGCCTACAGCTACGCAGTCTGAGGAGGATCTGTTGGTCCAGCCACAATGACCTACGGATGATTGCTATAGTGCCTCTCCAAGACACAAGGATCCTAAGGAAAGCTTTTCCGAGGAAGTGCAAGAAGGGGAGCAGTTGAATCCACCCACCACCAGTGGAAGGGCTAGCATAGAACTACAATAGACTCTAAGGGATGAAGAGGAGTTTGTTGGAGCTCCTAAAAATGAGAAGAGGGAGGGCGGGCAACCAGAAAAGTACCAGGCATTGGTAGAACAGGTTGGATAATCCTCTATTTTTCAAGAGGCAACTCAGCATCAAGTGTGGGTAGATGTTATGATGGAGGAATATAACTCCATCATGACAAATGATGTCCGAGAATTAGTTCATAGATCTCTGAACAGGTCAGTTGTAGGTTTGAGATGGATCTACAAGATTAAATATGTTGTAGATGGCAGCATAGAGAAATTCAAATCTGTGTTTGTGGATAAGGGGTATGCATAGAAGGAAGGGATCGACTATGAAGAAACCTTCGCCCCTGTAGCTCAGTATACTTCAATTAGATCCGTCATCTCCCTTGCAACGCAGATGGGATGGGAAATTCACCAGATGGACGTCAAGACTACATTCTTGAATGGGGTGATAGAAGAGGAAGTGTACATAGAATAACCAGAGGGCTTTGAGACACATGAGAAGAAAACTCATGTGTGCAGGCTTAAGAAAGCCTTGTACGGACTGAAGAAATCCCCTAGAGCTTGGTATGGGAGAATTGACAGCTACCTGCAGAAGATGGGATTTTTCAAGAGTGACGCAAATCCTAGCCTCTACTATCTGAGAGTAGGGGATGACCCTCTAATATTGCTATTATATGTATATGATCTGTATCTGACTCGATCATCCAGGCTCATCAAAGGCTGCAAGGGAAATCTAGCTACAGAATTCGACATGAAGGATCTAGGGCAGATGCACTATTTTCTGGGTTTGGAAGTTTGGCAGCAGAAGGGATAAATATTCCTTCGGCAAGGAAGATATACTACAGATATTCTGAAGAGATTTTAGATGGAGGAATGTAGACCCATAGCTACATCAATTATCACAAACTAGAAGAAAATTGACACGTCCGAGGATAATGAGGTTGATCCTACCTTGTATAGGCAACTCATATGATCATTGATGTACCTGGCCAACACTAGACTAGACATTTGTTATGCCATGAATACCCTCATTCAGTTCATGGTAGAACCAAGGAGGGCTCATTGGGTAGCAGCCAAACATGTTCTCAGATACTTTAAGGGGACAATCGAGTTTGGATTGAGGTACACCAAGGGAAATGAAATACAATTGAGTGGGTTCACTGACGTGGACTGGGCTGGAAACCCAGTAGATGAAAAAAGTACCAGTGGGTATTGTTTCAGTTTCGGATTAGGAATGACTTCCTGGTGCAATAGAAAAAAAAAATACGTGGCGCTAAGCTCAACCGAGGCTGAATATATGGAAGCTAGCATAGCTTCATGGGAGGCCATATGGATTTGTAATTTTCCCATGGACTTACTCAAGAAGAGGATGGAACCGACCAAAATTTTGTGTGATAATCAAAGTTGCATCAAGCTCTGTGAAAATTTAGTGTTTCATGATCGGTCAAAGCACATTGACATCAAGTGCCACTTCATCAGAGACTATGTCCAACGAGGAGCTATATAGTTGAAGTACATTCCTACAGGGGAATGGGTGGCAAATATCCTCATGAAAGCTCTAGGTAAGATTAAGTTTTCTTAATTCAGAGAAAAGATGGAGATGGCTAAGAATCCATTCCAATAGAGGAATGGATAGACTCGAAATTCAGAGGGAGTTGTAGTACAGATGAGGCAATGATAGAGATGGTGTCATGGGGAGCGATGCAAAGGGAAACATCGCAGCAGATGAGGGGCAGCAACCAAGACATCAACAACGTAGTAGATGCTTCAGGTCAGAGCAGATGCAGTTCGTATTTTGCTTGAACGCTTTCCTTGCAAAGAGGGAGTGTTGATTTTTGTATCATTGGAAAGTGTTCCGAGTCTCATATTTTGTGAGGAGGTTTTGACATCAGTATTCCAAAGAACCCAAAAAATTTATTAAAATAATTAATTATTTTAATGTGGTCCCTGAGTATAAACTTAGGGAAATTAAATAATTAAAGGGTATTAATAAAACAAAGTGAGAATATTCTAGAGAACGAAGATCAAGTCATGTTTTAATCTAAGCCATTGATTAGCGATCTAATCTGAGTCGTTGATTCATCAACAAGAAGATTATAAGAGAAGGCTTAAGGGTCATTTGGAAATCAAACCGGGCACACTCTTAGTACCCGAAGGAAATCGATTCTAAAGGAATAAAATTCGATTTCAGAGGGAGACTTGCAAAGGAAGAAGAAGGAAGGGGAAGTCAGCAAAGCCATAGAAAGGCAAGAGGATGACACAGAGGGCCATAGAGGACAACATTGAACAGTAGCACTAAGTCCCCACCCAAAGTGACACAGTCCAGCACAGGGATTGCACAGAAGATCACGCAAAGTGACGTAGAGGGAGCTAGGGTGTATTTCGGGAGTCAGAAATTCTCCCAGAGGATTCGAGTAATTTATCTCAGGTGTATTCTAGAATTCTACTCGTCTAATTCTTGTAAAATATTTTCCTTGTTGATGAATAATAAAAACCCTCATCTACTGCACCATTTTCATGCATTGGGTTTTTCTTGGGAAAATTTTCCAAAAATAATTGTGTTCATGTGATTGTTTCTATTGTGTTATATGTATTATGTTCTATTTTCTTCTTATGGTTAAGTGGATACTACAGTTGTGTTTATTTCATAATTTACTAGAAGAAAATTTGTAAATAACTTATCATAAATAAGTAGGCTAAATTCTCATACATACATCAAGATTGAAATTCTCTTAGGATAGTTAGCAATCAAGTAGGCTAAATTATCATAAAGTTGTTTTTATTATTCGTCCCAACAACTTGTTAATATAAGGTAAAGGATTTAGGAATCCAAGCACTTCTAATTCATGGAATAAATATTTGTATTACTTAGACTCAGATGTATCAACAATATATGGGTATAAAATTGTTGAGAAAACCTTATATTCTTTGTAAAAATGTGTCGCTATAAATTTTTGTATTACTTAGACTCATATGTATCAACAATATTTTGTATAACCTTGTTGAGAAAACCTTATATTCTTTGTAAAAATGTGTCGCTATAACTTAAGAATCCAGGCACCAATAAGGAGCCTCATTTTAAACAATCATGTGCGTCATTTAAACAAATTTTCCAGGTTATTTGATTATTTTTATTTATTTGTGCATTTTTTAGATAATCATATAATTTTACTTTTCAATCAATCTTATAAATCTAAGTAAAAAAAACTTATTTTTTAAACTAAATTTATAATATTAATAGGAATTTTATAAATACCAATAATTGAATATTATCTTAAATATTTTATTAAAATAAAAAATATGATTTTAATTTTTGTTTGTGAATTTAGTATATCAAAAATTTATATCCATATTTTCAATTAATTTCAAATGTTATTTATGTCGATAGGCATTTTATAGTGAGGTTATTTGTGGTAACACTGTTGAGATTCATCGTCGGGAATTTTTAGTGAGGTTATTCATGGTAACACTATTGAGATTCATCATCCTCAATAGCTGGTGGGAATCTACAACGTTGCCTGAAAAATTAAGCATTCAATGCATTTAATTTGAGCAGGGTTTATGTTTGGGTTTATGAAAGTGAACGAGCTCTTCGTGGGAAGGTTGTCTCAACTAGGAATTGCCTTCTCCATCATCTGAGAAATCATAAAGGGGAAGGGAGCTATGGCGCAACTGAACATTGAGACAGAAGTCCCTATAAACGAGATCAAACCGCTGGTGTTGTTCAACATTTTGTTCTTCTTGTTTGTGGCATTGAATCCTGACAACAGTAAAATTTTCACTGGCGTTGATGAAGGAGAAGAATAAGAAGAATTGATCCCCAAGAAAAAAAGCATGTTGCCGAGATTGTAATTTTCAAGCAAAAGTAGTTTAGCCTTTTAGTATTTTATTTTTTTAAATCAATTTTCTGTAATATTGTAAGCAAGAATATATACCACACAATCAATTTTGTTATCTTTAAAACGAGAGATATTATTATACCAGGTACTATGGTTTACAATGCAGTTGTTTTGATAATATCCATGGACTTCTCTTGTTTCTTTTAAGTTTTAGTTCAGTTTTGTGGTTACTTTGTTCAACAACATTGTTTAAGTGTTTGAAGCATGTTGCTAACTTCCTTTTTGTTTCCTGCAGCTATATATTTGGATTGATGACTTATTCTCACACTATTAGACCAAGACTACCTGTTCAGTATGACAAAAATCATTTCTTCCTCCTAGCTCTCCCGGGGTTTCTGAGATTGAAACTTTACTTGCAAAACTGAGGAACAAAAATGAAAATATATAATAAAAGACCTGATGGAACCTACAATTTTAAGTTACAATGTATCAGACTAATCTGGTTGCCCTGGCAATCTAATCCTCGGAAGTATAGTATTTGCATCTACCTAGAGCATGTGTGCAAGTATATAAGCAATTGATACATCAACATGTCCTTCAACTCGGAAAAAATATTTTTTTGTGTGATGATATCATTTTCCCTCATCATGTTTTCTATCCTGTATTTTTTATCATGGCTATCTCCAACAATGGCTACATTTTAACAGGATAAAGAAAAATCAAAATGTAATAAATTTTTCCTAAATTTGTAGTGTTTTTAAGATTTTTTTTTATTTTGTTTTTTTTCCAGATATACTTTCTAGTTAAATTTATTTAAAATATGACAAGAATTTGTTATTTAGTGCTTCAAGGATTTTTTCAAGACACTTGAATCCATTATACATTCAAAAACACATTTTAAACAGTAAAACATCACAATCTCACTTAAAATTGAACTTAAGATTCCAAAAAAAAAAAAAACTAAATATAGAAGTAATATACATTAGCCTTTTTCATATTATTTTATATAAAAAACTTTTTTTAAAATTTCCACCTAATCACTTTTAAAATAGGGAAGTCTGCTTATTGGAGGTTTTTTGCTTTTCATAAACAAGATAATTCTTGTTAAAATTGCTATTTTTTATTGTTTTACGGGAAAGAAAACCTAGAGTTAAATGAATCCATATAAAGTCAAGCACACACTCTAAACTATAACGGAGTTAAAAAATGAAAAACACATTAACCCAATCAAAAAGTGAAAATCACACTAAGTGTTTACACTCTTTTGGTACAAATGCTTATATATATAAACTTTTTTATAATTAATTTAAATTTGTAAAACGTTTATTTCATCACTATACATCATAACTAATCATAACTAGTAGTCGATCATATTTTATTATTTCATTACTCAATAATATATATATTAAAAAAACCATATTGTCAAAAATGCCATAATAAATATCAAAAAAAAAAACCCTTTTAATAAGTTAATATATATTGTGAGCAAAATAAGTGTATGAATAATTATCCTCTTCTTCTAAGAGGAGTCATCTTTGTGAAAGCCTAAACTAGTTGCCTCATCTCCTCTTTCCTTTTCATTAGGAAACACATATTCAAAGGAATAAGAATTGTGATCCTCAACTTATTTTCATCATAAATTGATGAATCAAATTACTATTTTTCATCATTAAATTGAAAAAATCTTTATTAGATATTATATATATATATATATATATATATATATATATATATATATATATATATATATATATATAAAATAATAATAATAATAATAATTAACCATAAAAAATAATTAATTGAACACTCTATTTAAAAATAAACCTTTCATCTCACTGAAACAGAATTAAAAACTATATAAATTGATATTAGTTTCAAAATTAAAACAGAAAAGAGTGTTTCCTATCCATAATATACATATTACACAAGAAAAAACGTGGATGTATTAAATACAATATATCCTTAAAAAAAAATATTTTAATATAATGTTTCACAAAGTAATTTTATAAATTCTAAAGGTAAAGATCATCCTAATTTTTCAATATTTTTTATCAAACAAATTTTGTTAATTCCTATACAACTTCATGAACACTCAATCAAAAAGGTGTATTATTATAATATTATCAAATATTACTTCTAATTAATAATCTAAATATAAATACTTTCATCTAAAATAATATTATCATATACACGTTTTTAACTATTTATTCTTTAATTTACCTTTCAATCATAATAAATAAATCAAAACTTATTCCATCCATTTACCATGTGACTGGACAAAGTATTTCTACAAACACTTTATTCATACTTTCCAATTGCATAAAGAATTTCCAATTACATACATTGTTGATGAGGATAAATTTGTTTGGACACCTTTACTTACCACTCTACTTTTCTACTATGAATGGATACAACTTCTTGAGTAGTATTAACTAGTAAAAGTGGATAAAATGATTAAGATGAAATGTTCGATAAAGTTTATAAAAAAAAAAAAAACATTTAAAAAGAAACACAAAACCATTTATAAAATATTGTATAGTTAAATTGTCTTTTTTTATGAAAGAAAATTTTCGCAATGTAAATAAAATATTTTAAATTTATGTATCAAATTAATAATTTAGCATGTTTTGATGCTTTTGATGATGTAGATTTCAATCTTTCACATAATGCTAATCTCAACTTACATGACATTATTTATTATATTAAATAGCATTTTAAATTTCAGTTTTCAAAAATTGTTCCAATAGAGCCATGTAAAATATTTATCACTTAAATATTACTTCTTTACCATAGTTCAAAATGTTCAAATTACTTATTATATTATTTTTATTTGTTTTTATTTTAATTTGTTTTGATTATAATTGATTAATTTAGATTTTTGCTTTTAAATAGTTTTATTTTTAAATTTTAGAGTAAAATATCTTTTTTTATATATAGTGAAACACATATACAAAACTATCTGGAAATTTTAATATGAAAACAAATCAAATAAGAAGTATATTTTGACATATTTTAGATAATTAACATAATAACATGAAAAATGTTAATTGTTCTAAATAATATAACTTAGGTTTATAATCACTGTAATGTGAGCATTCTTATTGAATACAAGTTATTGGGTAGTTAGACTATGTACTAAATACTATTAGTGAGTTAATTAAAGAAAGTCATTTAGGTACGGTGTGTACTCAACATTGTAAAAAATTAATTTGACATTACTAAATCAGTGAGTATTAAGTGGGTGCAATGAATAATGTAATGTGGTATCTTTAAATGAGGTATATTAGGCAAGTGGCACAAGGCAGTTGTCATTCAATAACATAATATTGGTTAATCATTTATATTAGAGTTGTTAATTCAAAATTGTTTCTAAACATGAAATAACTATGTCAAAAAGATGATCTTTTACATTATATTGAAGTTTTGGGAAGTTCTTAATTAACCTATTTATCAATTCTAATATCAATATTATGTTTTTAGTTTTACATTTTCAATTAATAGTATCATCTTTACGGCGGGCAATGGAAATTGAGTTTGTCTATCAATTATTTTTTTGTTTGACTAAAACTTATATTGTATTTTATAAAGTCAACATTAGAAGAAAAAAAAAAATTTATTTTAGTTTTATTTTTCATGTATTTGATTGGGCATAGTCTTATTAGTCTTTTACCTAAATAGAACTCTGGCAATTAATTTTCTGGTTAACCACTCTTAATTTAACCATGACCATTATAACGTTTAATTTTAAAAATAAATAAAATATTTTTTAATATAATTGAAAAAATTAATCTGTTTATGTACAAAAATTTAGATCTCTTATTTCAAGCTTAATGTCATCTTTCTTATTTCAAGCTTGATGCCATCTTTCCCAGGTCACCGATAAAGTTTTCTAACCCTGAGAACTCGTCAATATTCAGAGTCATCATGCTTTTGGAAACTTATTTGAAGTTGTAACCAACATCCTACGACAGTTGTTGGTGGCGGTTGGATGATATCCTCTCAGCGCCATCACCACAAATCCATGCTTATGCAAACCATATTTGTGACCTTGCGGTTCTCCTGTGAATGGATCGCCCATCTGAGCACAGATCAAGATTGGACTTCTCTTAGGATAGTTAGCAATCAGACTTTTCTTCTGCTTGCTTTCCTTGGCAATCAGTGCAGTGATATTTAAGGAAAAAACTCGTCAAAAAAGAAGGCGAAGAGCCCAAACCTGGAAGGTGACGGTCTTCCAAAAACTAACTTCGTGAGTGATGACATCTTGGAATGGTTAAAAGAAGAGATGTAATCGGAAAAGGAGGAGCGAGAGCCATGTACGAAGGCATCATGCCCAATAGGGAACAAATCGCAGTGAAGAAATTCATGGGGATTGGTAGGTCATCTGCTAACATACTCTCCAAAGTCTAACGCTTCATACTAATTTTCAAGTTTCTATAATCCCATGGAAAGGAATCGAATAAGCCAAACTCCATTGTTCTCAAGTATGTGGTCGATTTGATTTGATGTCTTTGCTCAAATGGTTTGCTAAATTGGTGTTGATTTTGTGATTTATTGAGTTTTTTATCAATATGAAAAATGTTAGTAATAAGTATGTTGCAAAGTTGTTTTTACTATTAGTGTCAATAACTTGTTACTATAACGTATAGGATCTAGGAATCAAGGCACTTCTAATTCATGGAATAAATATTTGTATTACCTAGAATGAGATGTATCAAATGGGTATAACTTTGTTGAGAAAATCTTATATTTTTTGTTTACAAAAGTGTTGCTATAAATATTTGTATTACTTAGACTCAATATTTGTATTACTTAGAGTGAGATGTATACCTTATAACTTAAGAATTGAGGCAACACCACCAATTAGGTGCTTCATTTTAAACAAAATTGTGTGTCATTTAAACAAACTTTCCAGGTTATTTGATTATTTTTATTTATTTGTGTGTTTTTCAATAATCATATAACTTGACTTTTCAATCAATCTTATAAATCTAAGTAAAAAATATTTATTTTTTAAATTAAATTTATAATAATAATAGCAATTTTAACAAACTTTCTAGGTTATTTGATTATTTTTATTTATTTTTGTGTTTTTAAATAATCATATAACTTTACTTTTCAATCAATCTTATAAACCTAACTAAAAAATATTTATTTTTAAAGCTAAATTTATAATAATGATAGCAATTTTATAAATAAAATTAATTGAATATTATTATAATCATTTTATTAAAATAAAAAGTATGATTTTAATTTTTGTTTGTGAATTTAGTAGATCAAAAATTTATATCTATATTTTCAATTAATTTTAAATGTTATTTATGCCCATAGGCATTTTATAGTGAGGTTATTCAGACATTTTATAGTGAGATTATTCGTAGTAACATTGTTGACATTCGAACAGGTGACACTAATCAAAACTGTTGCTTGAAAAATTAAGCATTCAATGCATTTAATTTGAGCAGGGCATATGTTTGGGTTTACAAAAGCGAATGAGCTCTTCGTGAGAACGTTGGCTCAGCGAGGAATCACCTTCTCCATCATCTGAGAAATCATCATGGGGAAGGGAGCTAGATCGAACCGCTGATGTTGTTCAACATTTTGTTTTTCTTGTTTGCTGCATTGAATCTCGTCAATAGTAAATTCGTCACTGCCGTTGATGAAGGAGAAGCATAAGAAGAATCGATCCCAAAAAAATAAAAATCATGTTGCCGAGATTGTAATTTAGTGTTTTATTTTTTTAAATCAATTTTCTGTAATATTATAAGGAGGAATATATACCACACAATCAATTTTGTTATCTTTTAAACCAGAGATATAATTATAGCAGGTACTCTGGTTTACAATGCAGTTATGTTGATAATCTCCATGGACTTCTCTTGTTTTCTTACAAATTTTAGTTTAGTTTTGTGGTTACGTTGTTCAACGACATTGTTTATTGTTTAAGTGTTTGAAGTCTATTGCTAATTTGCTTTTTGTTTCCTGTAGCTATATATTTGGATTGGTCACTTATTCTCACGTTGTTAGACCAAGACTAATAGTTAAGTATGAGAAAAATAATTTCTTCCTTCTAGCTCTCCCCGGTTTTATGAGATTGAATCTTTACTTGCAAAAGTGAGGAACAAAAATGAAAATATATAATAAAGGTTTGACGTAACCTACAATTTTGAGTTACAATGTATCACTAATTTTGTAACAACTTGTTTATGATTAACTATGGTAAATAGAATTTATGATACATTAATGTTTTTCTTTAATATAACTAACTAACAAATGTAGTATTCATTAGTAGAAAATGAATTTATTTATAATAGAAGGAAAATGGATAATTATCTTATGTGAAAAGAAATTAACTGAATGGTGCGTGTTTCCAAGATTCTAGAGTATTAGAAAGAGATGAAGGGTAACAGCTGCAATGAATTGCAAGCTGATGGAGAGTTGTCCAGATATGGTAAGAAGCCAGTGGAGCTCTAGACCCAGAGAATTATAGACTGGATTAGAAAATCATGAGGCCTATCTTCCATATAAAAACAATTGTCTACTATTTAAGGCTCTGGGGAGGAGCATGGGGCAAGTCGAGGACGTAATCGCCTCACTTATGGTTGTGCAGTCCATCAGTTAAGATGAAGAAAATTGAGATAAGTATAAATGAATATTAGGAATTATGTTTACTGTGTAGGACAGACTGGAAATGAAATATATCTAGACATTTAGATTCTCTGTTTGATATATATATTAAATTGCCTAGATCTGCTTTATTGAGCAATGCAGACTGAGAAAGAGGCATGATTAGAAACTAGATTTTCTTTGTGTTAAATGATACTGATAATGCTTGAAAAATTACCTTTTTATGAGAAGGATAGTATAAATTGTTCTATTAGTTTTGCAAGAGTAAATTTACCATGAAAACTATTATGTTTTGCATAAAATAAAGAATGTAAACTCAAAAGAATACTTTTGTAGTGTACTCAATCATGTGCGAGTATTATCCATACATATATTGACACCAGGGTTTAGAGCCGAGACCTGAAGGGACAGGGCAAGGGTCACGGCCCTTAGGCTGGAATAATTCCCTACAATACCTTATAACAATGAAATTGCAGAAACAAAAGATAGTACTGAAGGTCACTTATAGAATTATTAGTTAAAGATTCATTATAGTATGCAGAGAATTAAAAATCGTAAAACACTGTGAAACTTCTTCTTGAAGGAAACATTAAATTTTGTTGAAACTTGACTAAGTAGCCATATAAAAATGTATCAAATTTCCATTGGTAGAAACTGTGCATATAATAGTAAAATCTATGTAAACTCAGAACAAATTCTTGTACCAAATCATTTTTTTAAAATGAAAAATACCCATGAAGGGGTTTTTCCTGATAAATAAAGTGAATCATCAAATGTACAATAGGACACGGTCCAGAAAACAAAGAAATTACAATCCCAAATAAATATAATCTGATGTAAGAAAATGAGAGTCTTAACACTGGTAAACCTTCCAACTTAAAACTTGAAAACTAAGCCTTCGCATGAAGGAAGGAGTAATAACATTCAAAAGTGAAAAAACATGCAACTGAAGGGCCCGAGACATTATTTAACTTACATGCAAGCTCTGCTGGAGTACTAGGCTCCCTATACACATGGAGGTTTCACCCTCATACTTCAGACAATTTGAATAATGCACAACAAACATCATTGGGTAGGAAGTTTTGAACTTACCAGTGATTCGCGGGAAGGCTTGGAAGAAATATGAGCAAATACTTCATTCGAAGGTAAACCGACACCTGTAATGTAAACGAAACCAACGAAGAAATTCAATATCACAGCCCAACGACATATTTTATAAACGACGAAAAAATGTAATAAAATAAATGATTAAATGCATAGAAAAACCCTTAGTAATATATTTACTTGAGAATCAAGCAAGCGGGGATTTTGTGCCATCCTCAAGTTGCGAAGTGAACAAATCCAAAAACCCTCTCAACACCTCAAGACGCATTTTCATCTTCAGAAAGATTGGGTCTGAGAATACTTACAGAAGGGAATTAACCCTTACACATTAAAATACAGAGGAAAGTATTCAAGAAAACTTCAGCTTCTCATGAAATTAGACGGTAAACTAAACTGTAAGAAAACATACCCCGCTGAACGACGTTCAACAAGAAAAGTGCAAACCCAGAGGAAAATAATGGCAAAAGAGAAGTAGGAGTTACTTGTACAGTGTGACCATGAGTGTCGCATGGAAAAGGAGGGTTCCATCACACTTCATCAACAGGAATAGCATGAAACCCGCGAAGGAATACACAGTTAGAACGAAGGAGATTGTAGAGCCACCGAAAGCAGAAAGTGGCGGCAGAATAAGGCGAATGGTCGAGCAAGGGTGGGGTGGTTACCCTAACCACCCGAGATTGTCGTAGCACCATCAGATCTAGAGTTGATCGATTGACGGTCTCGATCAAACACTCCAAATAGTTGTAATGCCTCGGTAATTAGTGAGCCAGGTGTCTAATGTTTGATAATGGACCCGAATCAAACCAGAATCGAAAAACAATAATTTTGATTAAAATCTCATCAAATTTGTATTGCATAGAAATCCATTACCATTAAGGTCTGTCAGAGTATTCATTCCTCGTTGGTGGTGTTGCGACACGATGGAGACATTGTGGTATATAGACCAAATCTGGGTGATTAAAAAGATTGAAAATCGATTTGAAAACATAAATACTATAATGACAAGTACTTAATAATGCATGCCAATACCATGCCTTTGGGCAATTGTAATTTTATAATATGTTTTTTGGTTAAATCTAAGTCGGAAGGTCTAGACCTTGGAAGCTCGAAAGATTAGAAAACATGAAATGAATTATGAACTAATATCTTGATAACATATGGTAACTTTAAAATATTTTGATATTATAAGAATTATATTATCAAAGTGGTGTGATAAGTTAATGTAAGTAATTTTCTTATGGTGGAATTTTTGTGTATGTCATTGGTTGTGAAAAGTGGTATTAGAGCATGGTTACATGTTGGGGCCAGATGGGCCAACACAATAACATGGATGATTTTAGCTTCTCTTGTGTTGAAAAATGTGCACTGTGACAGGAAGTACAACAAGGAGTTACCATGAGGAGAGGGGCCAGTCATCAAACGCCCAAAAATATAGGGGAAAACCAACCCTTTCCCAATCCTGAAGTTAACCAGAATCAATGTTGCTCTGGAGGATAAACAAGCGAATTTTCAACCAACCATGATTAAGTTGGAAGGTAAGCTTCAAAAATAAAATGTTTCCATTTTGGTTGACCTTGGAGCTAGTCTAAGTTATATAAACCCCCCGCATAGGTGAAAATTGTAAATTGCAACATCAGAAAATTAAGAACCCATGGCTGGTTCAATTGGCTATGGGGGCTAAAAGGAGGGTCAATGCCAAAATTGTGAATTGGAAATAGGATATTAGCACATAACTATAGAATTAAACATATTGCCTTTGGGTTCCTATGATATTTTGTTGGGTATGGACAGGTTGGAAAAGCATTGGTCATTAGTGGATTGTAAAGATAAAATTATTTATTTTAAATCTAAAGATGGCACATGGAAAGAGTTACAGGGAATCAAGAAACCCCTTCGATTATGTCCCATTACTGCATCACAGCTGAATAAATGCATTAGAAAAGGGTGCCAACTCTATGCAATTCAAGTGGGCTTCTCATATTCCAAGGATAAAGCCCTCATGTTGGAAAATATTCCTGTTATACAAGAATTCATAGATGTGTTTCCTAAAAGTATTCCAAGATTACCACCAAGATGGGATATTGATTTCACAATAGAATTAGTACTCGGGGCTGCACTTGTGTCAAGGGCACCTTATAGAATGAGTATACCAGATTTGATAGAATTAAAAATGCAGTTGCAAGAATTAATGGATAAAGGTTATATTCAACCAAGTGTATCCCCTTGGGGAGCACCCGTGTTGTTTGTTAAGAAGAAGGATGGGACTATGAATGTGCATGGACTACCGACAACTTAATAAATTGACGGTCAAAAATAAGTATCCATTGCCACGCATAGATGACCTATTTTACCAAGTGAAGGGGGCAATAGTATTTTCAAAGATTGATTTGAGATCGGGGTATCACTAAATCTGGATTAAGGATGAAGATAAATCGAAAACAACATTGTGTACAAGGTAAAAGCATTATGAATTTGTGGTATTACCTTTCGGGTTAACCAATGCACCAGCAACCTTCATGAGCTTAATGCATGGCATCTTTCACCCATTCTTGGATAAATTTGTCTTGATTTTTATAGATGAGATATTGATCTACTCTAAAAATATGGAGGAACATAAGGAGCATTTACGTATAGTATTGAATATGTTAGGAGAACATAAGCTCTATGCTAAGTTCAACAAATGTGATTTTTACAAAGAGCAGATCCAATACCTAGGACATGTGATATCAGCTGAAGGGAATTTTGTAGACCCAGAAAAGATAAAGACGATCATGGAGTGGAAAGTCCCTAAGAATGTGGCAGACATACGCTCATTTATGGGTTTGGCTGGTTATTATCAATGTTTCATTAATGATTTCTCTAAAATAGATTTTCCTATTACCTCCATGCAGCGGAAAGGAAAAGTCTTTAAATGGACCCAAGAGTGCCAAAAGAGCTTTCAGAGATTAAAATATCTGCTAACCACCACTCCTATACTGAGATTGGAAGAACCAAGTAAGGAATTTGAAGTATGCACTAATGCCTCCAAGGAAGGAGTTGGAGCAGTTTTGACCCAAGATGGTAAATTCATTGCATACGAATCCAGAAAGTTAAAAGATCATGAGCATAGGTATTTTGCGTATGATTTAGAATTAACTGCAGAGGTACACGCTTTGCAGGTATGGAGGCATTACTTTTTGGGGAGAATATTTTTGTTAAAAATATATCATAGTAGCCTAACTAGCTATTTTAAGCAATCTGATCTAAATGCTCGCTAGGCAAGATTGAATGCTTTTCTAAGCGAATTTGATTTTGATATTCAACATGTAAAAGGAAAGGAGAACCATGATGTTGATGCTTTGAGAAGAAAATTGCATGGTATCTATGAACTTTACTTTAACCAGGTGGAATTTAAGTTTCAAGAGAAAATTATGGAAGTAGCAAGAATCGACCCTGAGTACCAATTCTTATGGCTGCAAGCAAAGGAAGGCAACAGTGATGGAAAGAAATTAGATTACGAGCTTAATGAAAAAAATCCCTAAGTATACCGGGAAAATACATTTATTCCAAATCAAAAGAGCCTAAGAGAACTCATTATGGATGAATATCATAATATTTCTTATGCAGGGCATCTCGGATATCAAAAAATGTTAACAACAACCAGAGAGGACTATTTCTAGCCAAGAATGCGTAGATACATTGCTGAATACTTGACCCAATGCTTGGAGTGCCAACAAGTCAAGGTAGAACATCAACACCCAGCAGGATTGCTTCAGCCTATTCCCATACCCACATGGAAATGGGAAGTCATATCCCTTGATTTTATTACTGGGTTGCCAAGAAACAAAAAGCATAATGATTCCATCATGGTGGTAGTAGACAGACTTAGCAAGGTAGCTCATTTCATACATGTTCAATCTACATATAAAACAGTACAAATTGCAGACATCTTCATGAGAGAAAATTTTCGACTACATGGTATTCCAAGAGTCGTTATCTTAGATCGAGATGTGAAATTTACTTTGCCTTTTGGAAAACATTATTTTTCAGACTGGGAACGCAAATTCAGTGTAGCACTACATATCACCCTCAAACCGATGGGAAAACATAAAGAGTGAACCAAGTTTTGGAATATATATTGCGCATTGATCCAGGTGGATATCAGTGGCCACCCACCTATTCCATTTGGACCCGCAACATCAATTCTTGCATCTTTTCACTTCTAGCAGCTTACTATTTTTAGCAAGTTTTCAGGTCCTGTACACCCGGAGCCATTTTGGGGCATTAATGATCCAGGTGGATATTGGTGGCCACCCACCTATTCCACTTCAACCCCCACCATCAGTTATTTCCATTTTCAAGTTGCAGCACAACTTACTATATTTAGCAGTTTTTCGGGTCTTGAACTTCCGAAGCCGTTTTGAGGTCCTAAACGACATTTTTTAGGAAATCGAGAGCAACATGGGTCCATAGACCAATGTTGCTCACACCAAAAGTTGTATTCCTCAAACAGATCTTTCTAACGAGCTATTGATTGTGTCAAACGGAGATCAAATGCCAAAGTTACATCCCCAGGAAGTTGAAACACCAATTTACCCAAAATGGGGCCCACAGTTTTGGCGCTTCATCTCCTAAGGTTAGGTTTTCGGAAGTTTCAGGTTTTACATTGTTTCTAAACAATAGATAGGCCTTAGAGCCTCATTGTAACACAGTTCAGGGGGCTGTTAGCCGTCACATCTCTTCTCAGGGATACGGTGCTAATACCCTAGCTCATTTATTTCAATTACGTCTGTAATAGGCCTTCGAGCCTTAATGTAACACAGTTCAGAGGCTTTTGTATGCCACATATCTTCTCAAAGATACACTACCAGCACCCTAGCTTGTTTCCATTATGTTTGTAAGCCTATTTCAGTCATTCTTTTATTAATAAAATGAAGCATTATTTCCGCTGCATCTCTTTGTTTATGGTTATATGTGTATTATGTTGCGTTCTTGCATAAATCTGGATCAATGGTATCAAAGGGGGTCTACTCTTTCTCTGTTTTTATTTTAATTTCCCCAACGTGGTCAAGGTATAAGGAGTTCGGGCTCAATCTAGTTGACACGTCGCAAGATCAGCCTTGCAAACCCCAATAGCCCCCCATGGCAGCAGGAAAGAAAGACAAGGGAGTAGAAGATCCTATCAAAATCTTGTTCGAGGAGGCCCTCGAGAAACAGGGGAACACGATGACGGATAAATTTTCCCAGATCCTTCAACAACTGCCCATCAACGGAACATCTACATCCAGCACGTCCGCCAACAGGTCTGCGACATCCTGGACAAATCTACTACCAAGTTCAGTAGAATTTCCTCCCCCATGGAGGAACTTAACGCAGTGGATACCATTGCTTCCTAAGGAGGGAGGAATGATCCATGTGGATATCGGTGGCCACCCACCTATTACATTTGGACCCGTAACATCAATTTTTGCAGCTTTTCACTTCCAGCAGCTTACTATTTTTAGCAGGTTTTCGGGTCCTACACGCCCGGAGCCATTTTGGTGCATTAATGATCCAGGTGGATATTGGTGGCCACCCACCCATTCCATTTAAACCCCCACCATAAGTTCTTTCCATTTTCAAGTTGCAACACAACTTACTATATTTAGCATTTTTTTGGGTCGTGAACTTCCGGAGCCGTTTTGAGGCCCTAAACGACATTTTTTGGGAAAACCGGGAGCAATATGGGTCTATGGACTAATGTTTCTCACACCAAAAGTTGTAGTCCTTGAAAAAATATTTCTAACGAGCTATTGAGCGCGTCAAATGGAGATCAGATGCCAAAGCTACGTCCCCGGAAAGTTGAAACAACAATTTACCCAAAACGGGGCCCATAGTTTTGGCACTTCATCTCCTAGGGTTAGGTTTTCAAACGTTTCAGGTTTTACATTGTTTCTCAACAATAAATAGGCCTTCGATCCTCATTGTAACACATTTCAGGGGACTAGTATCCGTCACATCTCTTCTCAGGGATACACTGCCAGCACCCTACATCATCTATTTCCATTATGTCTGTAATAGGCCTTCGAGCCTCAATGTAACACAGTTCAGAGGTCTGTGTATGCCACATCTCTTCTTAGAGATACGCTACTAGCACCCTAGCTTGTTTCCATTATGTTTCTAAGCCTATTTCAGGAATTCTTTTATTAATAAAATGAAGCATTATTTCTGCTGCATCTCTTTGTTTATGGTTATATGTGTATTATGTTGTGTTCTTGCATAAATCTGGATCAGTGGTATCAGAGGGGGTCTTCTCTTTCTCTGTTTTTCTTTTCATTTCCCCAACGCGGTCAGGGTATAAGGAGTTCGAGCTCGATTTGGTTGACCTGTCACAAGATCAGCCTCACAAACCCCGACGACCCCCCATGGCGGCAGGAAAGAAAGATGAGGGAGCAGAAGATCCTATCAAAATCGAGAAACAGAGGAACGCAATGAAAGACAAATTTTCCTAGATCCTTCAATGGCTGCCCACCGGCGGAACATCTAAATCCAACACGTCCGCCAACAGGTCTACGACATCCTGGACAAATCCAATACCAAGTTCAGCAGAATCCCCCCCCCCCCCCCCATGGAGGAACTTAACGCAATGGAGACCATTTATTCCTATGGAGGTAAGAATGATCTAGGTGGATATTGGTGACCACCCACCTATTCTATTTGGACCCGCAACATCAATTCTTATAGCTTTTCACTTCCAGCAGCTTACTATTTTTAGCAGGTTTTCAAGTCCTACACGCCCGGAGCCATTTTGGGTCATTAATGATCCAGGTGGATATTGGTGGCCACCCACCTATTCCATTTGAACCTCCACCATCATTTCTTTCCATTTTCAAGTCGCAGCACAACTTACTATATTTAGCAGTTTTTCAGGTCCTGAACTTCTGGAGCCGTTTTGAGGCCTAAACGACATTTTTTGGGAAAACCAGGAGCAACATGGTTCCATGGACTGATGTTTCTCTCACCAAAAGTTGTAGTCCTCAGAAATATCTTTTTAACAAGCTATTGAGCATGTCAAATGGGGATCAGATGCCAAAGTTACGTCCCTGGGAAGTTGAAACAACAATTTACCCAAAACGGGGCCCGCCGTTTTGGCACTTCATCTCCTTGGGTTAGGTTTTTGGACATTTCGGGTTTTACATTGTTTCTCAACAATAAATAGTCCTTTGAGACTCATTGTAACACAGTTCAGCGGGTTGGTAGCTGTCATATCTCTTCTCAGGGATACACTGCCAGCACCCTAGCTCATCTATTTCCATTATGTCTGTAATAGGCCTTCGAGCCTCAATGTAACACAGTTCAAAGGCCTACGTACGCCACATCTCTTCTTAGAGACATGCTACCAGCACCCTAGCTTGTTTCCATTATGTTTGTAAGCCTATTTCAGTCATTCTTTTATTAATAAAATGAAGTATTATTTCTGTTGCATCTCTCTGTTTATGGTTATATGTGTATTCTGTTGCATTCCTGCATAAATTTGGATTAGTGGTATCAAAGGGGGTCTTCTCTTTCTTTCTTTTTCTTTGCATTTCCCCAACGCGGTCAGGTTATAAGTAGTTCGGGCTCGATCTGGTTGACCCATCATAAGATCAGCCTCACAAACCCCGATGATCCCCCATGGCAGCAGGAAAGAAAGACGAGGGAGCAGAAGATCCTATCAAAATCTTGTTCGAGGAGGCCCTTGAGAAATAGAGGAACACGATGATGGATAACTTTTCCTAGATCCTTCAACAGCTGCCCACCGATGGAAAATCTACATCCAACACGTCCGCCAATAGGTCTACGACATCCTGGACAAATCTAATACCAAGTTCAGCAGAATTTCCCCCCCATGGAGGAACTTAACGCCATGGAGACCATTGCTTCCTAAGGAGGGAGGAATGATCCAGGTGGATATCGGTGGCTAGCCACCTATTGCATTTGGACCCGAAACATCAATTCTTGCAGCTTTTCACTTCCAACATCTTACCATTTTTAGCAGGTTTTTGAGTCCTGCACGACCAAAGCCATTTTGGGGCATTAATGATCCAGGTGGATATTGGTGACCACCCACCTATTCCATTTGAACGCCCACCATCAGTTCTTTCTATTTTCAAGTTGCAGCACAACTTACTATATTTAGCAGTTTTTCAAGTTGCAGCACAACTTACTATATTTAGCAGTTTTTCAAGTCCTGAACTTCCAGAGCCATTTTGAGGCCCAAAACGACATTTTTTGGGAAAACTGGGAGCAACATGGATCCATGGACCGATGTTGCTCACACCAAAAGTTGTAGTCCTCGTACAGATATTTCTAACAATTTATTGAGCGCGTCAAATGGAGATCAGATGCCAAAGTTACGTCCCCGGGAAGTTGAAACACCAATTTACCCAAAACGGGGCCCACAGTTTTGGCACTTCATCTCCTAGGGTTAGGTTTTCGGATGTTTCGGGTTTTACATTGTTTCTCAACAATAAATAGGCCTTTGAGCCTCATTGTAACACAGTTCAGGGGGCTGGTAGCCGTCACATCTCTTCTCAAGGATACACTGCCAACACCCTAGCTCATATATTTCCATTATGTCTGTAATAGGCCTTCAAGCCTCAATGTAACATAGTTTAGAGGCCTGCGTACGCCACATCTATTCTTAGAGATACGCTACCAGCACCCTATCTTGTTTCTATTATGTTTGTAAGCCTATTTCAGTCATTCATTTATTAGTAAAATGAAGCATTATTTCCGTTGCATCTCTCTGTTTATGGTTATATTTGTATTCTGTTGTGTTCCTACATACATATGGATCAGTGGTATCAGAGGGGGTCTTCTCTCTCTGTTTTTCGTTTCATTTCCCCAACGCCGTCAGGGTATAAGGAGTTCAGGCTCGATCTGGTTGACCCGCCACAAGATCAGCCTCGCAAACCCCGACAACCCCCCATGGCAGCAGGAAAGAAAGACGAGGGAGCAGAAGATTCTATCAAAATCTTGTTGAAGGAGGCCCTCAAGAAACAGAGGAACACGATGACGGATAACTTTTCCCAGATCCTTCAATGGTTTCCCACTAACGGAACATCTACATCTAGCACGTCTGCCAACAGGTCTGCGACATCCTGGACAAATCCAATACCAAGTTCAGCATAATTCCCCCCCCCCACATGGAGGAACTTAACGCAATGGAGACCATTGCTTCCTAAGGAGGGAGGAATGATCTAGGTGGATATTGGTGGCCACCCACCTATTCCATTTGGACTCGCAACATCAATTCTTGCAGCTTTTCACTTCCAACAACTTACTATTTTTAGTAGGTTTTCGGGTCCTGCACGCCCGGAGCCATTTTGGGGCATTAATGATCTAGGTGGATATTGGTGGCCACCCACCTATTCCATTTGAACCCCCACCATCAGTTCTTTCCATTTTCAAGTTGCAGTACAACTTACTATATTTAGCAGTTTTTCGGGTCCTGAACTTCCAGAGCCGTTTTGAGGCCCTAAACGACGTTTTTGGAAAACTAGGAGCAACATGTGTCCATGGACATGTTTCTCACACCAAAATTTGTAGTCCTCGGGCAAATATTTCTAACGAGATATTGAACGCGTCAAACAGAGATCAGATGCCAAAGTTACGTCCTCGGGAAGTTGAAATACCAATTTACCCAAAATGGGGCACACAGTTTTGGCGCTTCATCTCCTAGGGTTAGGTTTTCAGACATTTTGGGTTTTACATTGTTTCTCAACAATAAATAGGCCTTCGAGCCTCATTGTAACACAGTTCAGGGGGCTAGTAGCCGTCACATCTCTTCTCAGGGATACGCTGCCCGCACCCTAGTTCATTTATTTCCATTATGTCTGTAATAGGCCTTCGACCCTCAATGTAACACAGTTCAGAGGCTTGCGTATGCCACATCTCCTCTCAGAGATACGCTACCAGCACCCTAGCTTGTTTCCATTATGTTTGTAAGAATATTTCAGTTATTCTTTTATTAATAAAATGAAGCCTTATTTCTGCTACATCTCTCTATTTATGGTTATATGTGTATTCTGTTGCATTCCTGCATAAATCTGGATCAGTGGTATAAGAGGGGGTCTGCTCTTTCTTTTTTTTTCTTTGCATTTCCCCAACGCGATCAGGGTATAAGGAGTTCGGGCTCGATCTAGTTGAACTGTCGCAAGATCAGCCTCGCAAACCCCGACGACCCCCCATGGTGGCAAGAAAGAAAGACAAGGGAGCAAAAGATCCTATCAAAATATTGTTCGAGGAGGCCCTCGAGAAATAGAGGAACGCGATGACAGATAAATTTTCCTAGATCCTTCAACGACTGCCCACTGACGGAACATCTACATCCAGCACGTCTGCCAACAGGTTTGTGACATCCTAGACAAATCTGAAACCAAGTTCAGCAGAATTCCCCCCCATGGAGGAACTTAACGCAATGGATACCATTGCTTCCTAATGAGGGAGGAATGATCCAGGTGGATATCGGTGGTCACTCACCTATTCCATTTGGACCCGCAACATTAATTCTTGCAGCTTTTCACTTCCAGCAGCTTACTATTTTTAGCAGATTTTCGGGTCCTACATGCCCGGAGTCATTTTGGGGCATTAATGATCCAGGTGAATATTGGTGGCCACCCACCTATTCCATTTGAACCCCCACCATCAGTTCTTTCCATTTTCAAGTTGCAGCACAACTTACTATATTTAGCAGTTTTTCGGGTCTTGAACTTTCGGAGCCGTTTTGAAGCCCTAAACGACGTTTTTTTGGAAAAACGGGAGAAACATGGGTTCATGGACCAATGTTTCTCACACCAAAACTTTTATTCCTCGGATATATCTTTCTAACGAGCTATTGAGCGTGTCAAACGGAGATCAGATGCCAAATTTACGTCCCTTGGAAGTTGAAACACCAATTTACCCAAAACGGGGCCCGCAGTTTTGGTGCTTCATCTCCTAGGGTTAGGTTTTCAGACATTTCGGGTTTTACATTGTTTCTCAACAATAAATAGGCCTTCGAGCCTCATTGTAACACAGTTCAGGGGGCTAGTAGTCATCACGTCTCTTCTCATGGATACGCTGCCAGCACCCAAGCTCATCTATTTCCATTATGTCTGTAATAGGCCTTTGAGCCTCAATGTAACAGAGTTTAGAGGCTTGCGTACGCCACATATCTTCTCAGAGATACACTACTAGCACCCTAGCTTGTTTCCATTATGTTTGTAAGCCTATTTCATTCATTCTTTTATTAATAAAATGAAGCGTTATTTCCGTTGCATCTCTTTGTGTATGGTTATATGTGTATTTTGTTGCATTACTGCATCACGCATGTACGTAATGCAACAACCTGCCAGATGGGAAGAGTATTTGCACTTAGTGGAGTTTGCATATAATAATGGATATCAATAATCTCTTAAGATGAGTCAATTTGAATCATTATACGGAAGAAAATTTCGAACCCCCATCAACTAGAGTAGTCCGGAAACCAAGATGATGCTTTCACTAGACATGCTTAAAGAAATGGAATGTGAGGTGAGGAAAATTAGACAAAACTTGAAGGTAGCTCAAGATCGAAAAAAATTATATGCAAGACCGGAAAATGACATTCAGGGAATTTGAGGTGGGTGATCATGTGTAAGTAAGAATCAAAGCAAAAAAGAATACCTTAAGGTGGAGTACTTGTGCCAAATTGGCTCCCCGGTTTGCGGACCATTCCAAATTTTTTAACGGATTGGGCCAGTAGCTTACCGACTAGCTCTACCTAACCATATAAGGTTGCATAATGTGTTCCATGTATCACTGTTAAAACGATACATACATGACCCCAAGCATGTGAAACATTGGCAAAACATACATGTAAGTCCTCATTACATTATGAGTTGCTAAAAATGAAAGGTTTTCGCTGGAACTAAATGAAATTATTTTGTGCTAATGTAGGTAGAACCGGACGACGAGATCCTGGTAGAACCTTAGCGTATTCTCGATCAGAGAGAAATAACGCTCCAGATGCGAGTCATCCCCCAGGTTAAGGTGCAGTGGAGGCACTTTAGCCCAGAGGAGGCTACCAGGGAGGATGAATTTTTCATGCGAGAGGCATGCCCTGAGTTGTTTCTGATAGATTAAGAAAACACTAGGGATGTTGTTTACTTTCGAGGGGGAAGATGTAACAACTCGTTTATGATTAACTATGGTAAATAGACTTTATGATACATTAATGTTTTTCTTTAATATAACTAACTAACAAATGTGGTGTTCATTAGTAGAAAATGAATTTATTTATAATAAAAGGAAAAGGAATAATTATATTAAGTGAAAAGAAATTAACTGAATGGTGAATGTTTCCAAGATTCCAGAGTAAAGTAAATAGAGACAGTTTTGACAATTACTTCCCAGAAAAGGATAAAGGAAAAATCCTGATATGGGGAAGGGGTTTTGTTCAGAAAGAGATGAAGGGTAACAACTGCAATGAATTGCAAGTTGATGGAGAGTTGTTCAGATCTGGTAAGAGGCCAGTGGAGCTATAGACCCAGAGAAGTATAGAATGGATTAGAAAATCATGAGGCCTATCTTCCCTATAAAAACAATTGTCTACTATTTAAGGCTCTAGAAGGAGCACGGGGGAAGTTGAGGACGTAATCGCCTCACTTATGGTTGGGCGGTCCATCAGTTAAGATGAAGCAAATTGAGATAAGTATAAATGAATATTAGGAATTATGTTTACTGTGTAGGGCAGACTGGAAAGGAAATATATCTAGACATTTAGACTCTCTGTTTGATATATATATATATATATATATATATATATATATATATATATAATTACCTTCATCTGTTTTATTGAGCAATGCGGACTGATAAAAAGGCATGATTAGAAACTAGAGTTTTTGTGTGTTAAATGATTCTGATAATGCTTGAAAATTTACCTTTTTATGAGAAGGATAGTATAAAGTGTTATATTAGTTTTGCAAGAGTAAATTTACCATGAAAACCATTATGTTTTGCATAAAAGAAAGAATGTAAACTCAGAAGAACACTTTTGCAGTGTACTCAATCATGTGCGAGTATTATCCATACATATATTGATACCAGGGAGAGTCGAGCCTTGAAGTGACAGGGCAAGGGTCGTGGTCCTTGGGCCGAAATAATTCCCTACAATACCTTATAACAATGAAATTGCAAAAACAAAAGATAGTACCGAAGGTCACTTATAGAATTATTAGTTAAAGATTCAGTATAGTCTGCAAAGAATTAAAAATCGTAAAACACTGTGAAACTTCTTCTTGAAGGAAACAATAAATTCTATGGAAACTTAACTAAGCAGCCATATAAAAATGTATCAAATTTCCATTGGAAGAAACAATGCATATAATAGTAAAATATGTGTAAATACAGAACTAAGGCTTGTACCAAATCATTTGTGTAAAACACAAAATACCCATGAAGGCGTTTTTCTTGATAAATACTATGAATCATCAAATGTACAATAGGACACAATCTGGAAAATAGAGAAATTGCAATCCCAAATAAATATAATTCGATTTAAGAAACTGAGAGGCTTAACATTGGTAAACCTTCATACTTAAAACTCGATAACTAAGCCTTCGCATGAAGGAAGGAGACATAACATTCAAAAATGAAAAAAAATATGCAACTAAAGGGCCCGAGACATTATTTAACTTGCATGCAGGCTCTGCGAGAGTTGTAGGCTCCCTGTACACATGGGGGTTTCACCCTCAAACTTCAGAAAATTTGATCAATGCACAACAAACATCACTGGGTAGGCAGTTTTGAACTTACCAGTGATTCGCAAGAGGGCTTGGAAGAAATCTGAGCAAATCCTTTGTTCGAAGGTAAACTGCCGCGTAATGTAAACGAAACCGACGAAGAAATTCAATATCACAACCCAATGACATATTGTATAAACGACAAAAAATTGTAATAAAATAAATGATTAAATGCATACAAAAACCCTCAGGAATATATTTACTTGAGAATTGAGCAAGTGGGGATTTTGTGCATCCTCAAGTTGTGAAGTGAACAAATCCAGAAACCCTCTCAACACCTCAGGACGCATTTGCATCTTCGGAAAGATTGGGTCCAAGAATACTGACAGAAGGGAATTAACCCTTACACATTAAAATACAGTGGAAATTATTCGAGAAAACTCCAACTTCTTACGAAATTAGACGATAAAATAAATTGTGAGAAAACATACCCCGCCGAACATTGTTCAACAAGTTAAGTACAAACCCGGAGGCAAATAATGGAAAAAGAGAAGCAGGAGTTACCTGTACAGTGTGATCGTGGGCGTCGCATGGAAAAGGAGGGTTTTGTCACACTTCATCAACAGGAATAGCATGAAACCCGCGGAGGAATACACAGTTGGAACCAAGGAGATTGTAGAGCCACCGAAAATAGAAAATGGCGGCAGAATGAGGCAAATGGTCGAGCAAGGGTGGGGTGGTTACCCTGACCACCCCGAATTGTCGTAGCAACATCAAATCTAGGGTTGATCGATCGACAGTCTCAATCAAGCACTCCAAATAGCTGTAATGCCTCGGTAATTAATGAGCCAGGTGTCTAATGTTTGATAACAGACCTGAATCAAACCAGAATCGAAAAATAATAAGTTTGATTAAAATCTCATTGAATTTGTATTGCACATAAATCCATTACCATTAAGGTCTGTCAGAGTATTCACTCCTCGCCGATGGTGTTGTGACACGATGGAGACATCGTGGTACAACCCAAATCTGGGTGATTAAAAAGTTTGAAAATCGATTCAAAAACATAAATACTATAATGAAAAGTACTCAATGATGCATGCCAATACCATGCCTTTGGGAAATTATAATTATATAATATGTTTTTTGGTTAAATCTAAGTGAGAAGGTCTAGACCTTGGAAGCTTGAAAGATTAGAAAACATGAAATGAATTATGAACTAATATCTTGATAACATATGGTAACTTTATAATCTTTTGATATTATAAGAATTATATTATCAAAGTGGTGTGCTAAGTTAATGTAAGTGATTTTTTTTTATGGTGGAATTTGTGTTTATGTCATTGGTTGTGACAAATTTGGTTGCCTAGCTATTTTTTGATGATGACACCATTTTTCCTCACCATGTTTTCTATCTTGTATTTTTTATCATGGCTATATGCAACAATGACTACATTTTAACAGGATAAAGAACATTCAAAATGTGGTAAATTTTTCCTGAAGTTGTAGTGTTTTTAAGATTTTTTTTATTTTTTTATTTTTTTTATAACAAGAATTTTTTTATTTAGTGCTTCAAGGATTTTTTCAAGACACTTGAATCCATTGTACATTCAACAACACATTTTAAACAATAAAACATCACAATCTCGATTAAAATTGTAATTTAAGATTAAAAAAAAAAACAAAAAAGTAATATACAAAACCTTTTTCATATTATTTTATATAAAAAAACTTTGTTTAGAATTTCAACCTAATCACATTTAAAATAAGGAAGTCTGATTATTGGAGATTTTTGTCTTTTCATAAACTAAACAATTCTAGTTAAAATTGTTATTTTATATTATTTTACCGGAAAAAAAAAACCAGAAGTTAAACCAGTGTATATATAAACTACTTAAAAAAAAATGAAAAATCATTGACCCATTCAAAAAGTAAAAAACACACCAAGTCTCTACACATTTTAGTACAAATATATAGTTCAATATATTTTTAATTATTTAAATATATAAAATGTTTATTTCATCAAAATACATCGTAACTAGTCAATCATATTTTATTATTTCATTAAATTTTATTAACCTAAATTATTGAATATATTCACATGTTTCTGATATCAGATTTTGATAATTTTGTTTCCCTTTGCCTTATACTTATATAATTAATAATTAATAAGTAATAAGCAGGTACTAAATCCAGTAGCACTTATTAATGATTTGATTTAGTAATCCAACAAAATTGGAGCCACATCTAAAGTTCTTTACATTTTCTGAAGATTAAAGGGCCGCGTTTCAAGTTCTGTATCTCTTACCATCTGAAAGCACATGCCTCTTTAATCGGCTATGCAGGAACTTCGAACCGAGTTTTTAATATCATTTAAATTTAATTTTTTATTTGAAATTAGATTTAATAATCGGTGTTGAGAGGCAGAGTTGTGGGATTGGAAAGTCACTCTAATTTTTTTGAGTTTTTAGTGATTTCAGTGATTGGCTACGGTTGATTGAGAAAATTTAAAGGCTTTTGATTACAAACAAATTCAAAATTAAAAGTGCAGTTCCTTATGCCATCTTGTTAAGTGAAATATGAGTTACTCCTATTGAAGCAATTGCTATGGTGCGAGTCATAAGGTATTTGAAAAAAATTGAACAAATGGAAGAGGGTAGATGGCCTAAGATTGTGTTTAGTGACAGATTATCCAAAAGAAAAAAACTTGGATGCGGCAAAATAACAAATAGTTTAGTAAATGAGGTATTTGTTTGAGCATCTATCCTACAAACAATAAAGAGATAATAACTTTTGTTATGGATAACTTCCACAAATGTACTTGGGAGAAAGAGCTAGTACTACATTAAAAAGTTTAACCCCACTCATAACCATCAGCAAAAGGCGTAAATAGGGGCCAATATTTCTTGGAGATCTAAAATTCTTATAGCTCAATTAAGGACTAATTCTCATCGACTCCGTTGTGACACTGGGCACTGCGAAAAGCCAAAAGAAATGTGGGAGGAAAGAGTATGTATTTTTTGTTTGGAAAAGTGGAAACAGAAAAACATTTCATTTTAGAATGCGAGAAAATTATACACGTATTCTGGCAGCTAGTTATTGGGATAATCTATTCAACAAAGAGTTTGTCAAGAAACTGAGAGCGTTTATTGTAAAACTTCACAAGAAAAAGACCAAATACAAGAACTAGATAAAAAGCAATCTGTCCTAAACTTTCCTTCTTTCTTTACCTCTGCTGAGCTCTGTGCCCCCACTCTTACACAGTTTTTAAAGTCCCCACCGCCAAAGACAGCAACTTCTAACAGATTGATTTATATATTTTAAATTTGGATAACTGTCAACTTTTTACATGCGCATAAAGCCAGCCAAATCAACGCTGGGAAAATAAGGTAAGGCGTGAGATGTTATAGGATCGATGGATAATGTACTCGGTAAATGAGTTGACCGTTACATTATTTTAATAAAATATAAGTTTTTACTTATATTTTTTTTTAATAAAAAAGAAAAGTTACTAAGTATAAAATATTTATGAGATTTGTATACGTTATTGGATTTAAATTTCTTCACTCCAATCATTTTTACAACACACCACACAGAATTTGCTGCTATAAAAAAATGTTTGAATAGGATTGTTATTTATAATAAATATATAAATTAATTTTGACAATCATTTTTACAACACAGCACACAGAATTTGCTGCTGTAAAAAAATATTTGAATAGGATTGTTATTTATAATAAATATATAAATTAATTTTGAAAATGGTAAGATTATATTTAATATTTGAATATGATATTTATTTATAATAAATATATAAATTAATTTTGAAAATAATAAAAGTTTTAGTAAGATTATGCTAAAATTTTATAGAAATTTTTGAAAGTTTGTATTACTATTATCAAATTTCAAAATTTTGTGTGTCCAAATTTTTTTGATAACTTCAAATTGATTTCCACAATTAAAAAAAAAAAATTTCAAATACTCCAACATTTTTATTTTTTAAATTTTTTTAATAAGTAAACAACGACTTTATATTAATGTCTTATGCATGAGATGCTTATTGAACCTAACTGAAATGAGTAAACAAAGACTTTATATTAATGTCTTATGCATTGGATGGTTATTGAACCTATTTCAACACTTTTGATTGTATTTTATATTATAGTGTATCATTAAATTAATATAAATTATTGATAAAAGAATGAAAATTTTGATTGCATTCTATATTATAGTGTATCATCAAATTAATATAAATTATTGATAAAATAAGTGATAAGCACCACCGATAAAATAAGTGGCAAACACTAGTTACTAGAAGTTAAATTTGACGAGTGTCCTTACTCATCAAGAAACTTTTTAATTAAAGGCTTAATTTTATATTGCCCTTCATATGACTTTTAATATTCACTTTTACTCTGCAATAATATTTTTATTTTAAATGCTCAAAAAACTCCAAAACTATTATGACCTCAAGTCCCATTAAAATTTGTATTATCACTTTTACTTCGCATAATATTTTTAAATGTCCTTCATATGACTTTTAATATTCACTTTTACTCTACATAATATTTTTGAATGCTCTCAAACTCCAAAACTGTTATGACCTCAAGTTCCATTAAAATTTTATATTCACTTTTACTCTGCATAATATTTTTAAATATGCTCTCAAACTTCAAAACTGTTATAACCTCAAGTTACATTAAAATTTTATATTTACTTTTACTCTGCATAATATTTTTAAATACCCTCAACCTTCAACACTGTAATGACCTCAAGTTCCATTAAAATTTTAGAAATTAAGAACACAAAAGATGTCTAAACTCACACTCATGGAATTTGATTTTTTCCTTTACTAAACAATTCACCTATCAAATTACAAACACGATCCACATAGTTACAAAAACCATCATAGAGTTTGGCTTTCATAAAATTCCTATGCCATGACTAATTTCTTTTTCTTCAAATTTTGAATCACTTACTTAACACTAAATACATCTAAAATGCTCACGTAATAAACATTGAATACATCTAAAATACTCACATGATGAAGAAATAAAATTGAAACTAACAACGTGAACCTTTGATTCAATCAGGTTGGGTTTGATGAAGGACATACACGAACTTTTGTTGACTTTGTTTGGTGCCAGTATCCAACATAATTGAATTCACTTGATTAAAAAATTCTTTCACATTGTAATGTAATTTGTTAAAGGTTCAATAAGTTAGATTACAAAAATAACAACCTTCATGACAAAGATAGAGATGGATAGTTCATTAAATTTCACCTTTTATTTTGAAAAGGAATGAACCATTATCTGAGTTAGTTGCATATAAGATGACTCTGAATCAAGAAAATAATTTGACATCGAAGGACTTTAAATCAAGAAAAGAATTTGACAGAGTTCTGAATCAAAAACCATCAAATCTTACATCAGAAGCAAAGAGAAAGTTCACAAAAAAATTTGTCAACATAACCCATCAAACCTCGAAGAAAACACTATTTTAACTTTGCACATTTCCAAATTTATCTCAAACCTTCCTTCAACTTAGTACATAAATTCAATTCTCAATTACCTATATATATATATATATATATATATATATATATATATATATATATATATATATATATTCAACTTCAAAAAGTAGACTAATTTTAAATTAACATCTACGACACTCACAACATAAAATGAGTCTCTCTTTAATTACAAAGAAACATGTGTCCTATGTCAAAATACAAATAAAAATGTAATGCCTTCTTTCTAAATGCCATACTGAATCACACCTTTTCCGGTGAAGAAAAGGCCAGAAAGCATATAGTGCAATTCCTTTATCGAGGACCAGGCGATGGATTTGTGACACTTGGGTGAGGACCTTGCCCAAGACGAGGACCTTCTTCAGGGTTCTAAGGCCCCGTATGTGGGGTTCACATTTGCGACGTTCAGTCAGAGACCAAACGCAAACAACATGAGAGTGAATGGCACAGGACACACAATACTGCATCATTCCATGAAGATTTGGAAGCATGTATCTGCCGCAACTGGAGTAGCAAATGAACTTAACATAGCCACGCCCATGCTTGTTGAGGCTTCCATTCCTTCTTTTGAATGTCGCGGTGAAGAATGTGCAAAACAAAACTTGTGCACGTTCTCTCTTCGTTCTCGGACAACGACGGTATTCACAGGTACCTCGGAGAACTAAAATATCTGACAAAGCCAAAGACTATACGATGTATTTTGATGAATTCCAGGGTTCAGATAAGGGTTTTACAAATCAAAAATTAAAGAAAACAACAACATTCTGCAGGAGGAAAATGATTTTATAACCTCATCCTTATGATGGTGTAAGAAAGTCTGAAACATTGTTTGTTATTGCTGATTAATTTGCTTGAGATTGAAGAGTTGGATATTCCTTATTATGAATACAGCCTGTTTGACATTGAGTCTAAAATGGAAATATCAGAGAAATATTTAGAAAAATTAGAGGAATGGGCATTCTTCCTCATTAAATTTGTGAACAAGCAGTAGCCTAATAGTTGAACCTGATGTGCATTGACTGTATGATCTTGCTAGATCCTCCAACCCCGTGACAAGTACCTTCACTGCAAGCCTAATCTAAATACATATTAATTATTTTAATTATGACAGTTTTCCAAATTATTTACAAGTCAACAATGACATACTTATTTTAAAAAAACTGTATTTCACTATTAAAGAAAGGCAAATACGTGTAAACGGGCGTCAATTTTAAAACTTTCTAGTTACTATGTATCACTTATTCTTATTGTGTTCATTAATAAAAAAATTAAAATAAATGATTATGTTTCAACAATTTTTTCATATTTTGAAAACATATATATACAAATTTGCAATTTTACTAAGTAAACACCAAATTTAATAAAATAAATAATTATGTTCCAACAATTTTATCATATTTTGAAAACATATCTATAACAAATTTTCAATTTGACAAAGTAAACACCAAATTTCGATCTTCCATAATTTCTCCAATTTCATAATATTCTCCAAGTACGGGGCCTGACAGACACAATATGCAACAATATTTTGATAGTGTGGTGAGAGTGGGGGAAGTTGATGATTCAAAGAGGCAAACCTTAGATATATTTGTGACAGGACTTTTGGAGGAACTTTGCACATTTATGACAGGGAGACAAGTTTTGTCGTTCACAGATAACTAACCAATAAAGAAAACCCTGCTTGTTTCAACAATTAGTGTCTATAGTATATACCAAACTTTTATTTGTAAGCATTCTAGCCCATCCCGTCAGGTGAACAACGGAAGAATCCATGAAAAACAAGGACTGCAAAGCAGGGTAGTCCCCACTGCATATGGATTTCTTCAAATATTTTCATGGAATAGATATTCATTTCTTCAAATATTTTCATGGAATAGATATTCATTTCCTAAAAGACTCCTGGATCGGCTGGGATTCGAAAGTGTGATTAGCTCAGCTTAGCTTGGTGGGTCGGTACGATTTCAGACTATAATACACTGTAATTCTCAAATTCGTTAGTACAAATAAAATTGAAGTACAGGTGGAACTTGCCACGTATAAAATAGACACACATTTATAATACTCTACTGTGTCATTTGACTAAGCAGAAATTTGGTATGTGCTTTGAGTAAGTGGAAATGGAGGCACCGAAGGAGATGGAGCGGGAACAGGACAAAGAAAAGGACAGTGGGCGGGAAAAGAGGATTCGAACTGGAAGCCGCCATATTGTATAGTAATTTCTTGTTGTTAGGCCTGGATTCCTCTGTTCTCGGTCAATCGGGAGGGCCAAAGATAAAACTATTCATGCATTCTAACCCTAGGATGGGAGAGTTGCTCCACCATTTTCTTCTCTGTGCCCTTGCAGGTCCCATGCAATCTTCCAAGGTTATATCACTTCTATTACTTTTAATTTTGTTTCACTGTCCCCATGATATTTTTAGACGAAGGAAATTTTTTATTCACATTACATTTGTGGATGATGGCTTTCTATTGTTGCTCTCGTAAAATGGCTTGAAACTCAAGCATGTGACATGATTGAACAACTGAGCAATTGAAGTTGAAATTAGAACATCAAAACCTCATTCCATTTGTGATCCAAATACGAAGTTGAAATTAAAACATCAAAACCTCATTCCATTTGTGATCCAAATATGAAGTTGAAATTAGAAAATCAAAACCTCGTTCCATTTTTTATCCAAATACGTTGTATTAGATTCAAGGAAAATCTGAAAATATCATAACAAAAATATCGCAGCCTATAGTTTACGTTGAATGAAGGGGTGAAACTGAGTGGAGCATTTTTTATATCGCTTGATTATTTAATGGTTTTAGTAGAGAAATAAATTGCAGAAGCATATGATGACGATTTGAACCAGTTGATTTATTAGGAAAATTGAGAAATTTTATTTGATTTAGGTTTATAATAATTTGCAAAGTTGTGAAAAAGTATATAGAAGGTGTAGTTTAAGTATATACCATAGAGTCATCAAAGCCCTCCACCACCCTATCGATTGATTGATCCAGAATGCAACATAAGATGAGCAGATGAGCAGACCTAACATACCCATTTGTCTCATGCTCCACTCAACCCAGCATGCAACCAACGTTCGTCTTAATTGATAGAACACCAAGTGGCACATACAGTTATCACACCTGGCTTTTATGGTGAATCGTTCTGATCAGACTTAATGCACTCACTTTTGTCATGCTCAGCAAGCGTAGCCTTGTGCTATCTATAATAATTTGAAACCAGACAATGCAGCTTATCCCATAACTAAGATAGTGCAATGACAATGAGATTTAGTTACGGCCATGATGCTCTGGGTTTAATGTGGTCACCTTTGGTTGCAACAGACAATGAATTCGAACATAAATCAGCAAATTTGTGGTCTATTTCAGCTGTGGAGTTAACCCATGAACATGATCAACTGAATTCAACGGAAGAAGACACAAGTAGCAGCAGCTGGGTGAAATCATGAAATCAACACCTATGTAGAAGTGCAGAAGAAGACACAAGTAACAGCGCAGCAGCAGAAGATACAAGTTGCAGCGCAATCAAGGTAGGGGAAGGTAACTAACAAGGTTCAACCCTTTCTGATTCCTTCTCCCATATCAGTGATACAAATATATATATATATAAAAGAAGAGAAACACCGCATGCAAAATCTTACACTTCTACTTCTGAACAATGATCAATGTTCTGTTTCATAAGTTATTGGTCTAGTCAAGTAGAGTCCTCGCTTTTCCTGATATGATTACCTTATGAATACCTTATCTATGGCCCTTGCCTGCATAGGCCATATGAAAGCTATGAATTCTCAGTGAGGAAAAAATGAAAAATACCTTATCTATGGCCATTGCCTGCATAGGCCATATGAAAGCTATGAATTCTCAGTGAGGAAAAAATGAAAAATACAAGTTGCAGCGCAACCAAGGCGGGGAAGGTAACTAACAAGGTTCAACCCTTTCTGATTCCTTCTCCCATCTCAGTGATACAAAAAAATATAAAAAAAAAGAGAAGCACCACCAGCAAAATCTTACACTTATTTTTCTGAATAATGATCAATGTTCAGTTTCATAAGTTATTGGTCTATTCAAGTAAAGTCCTTGCTTGACCTGATATGAATACCTTATCTATGGCACTTGCCTACATAGGCCATATGAAAGCTATGAATTCTCAATGAGGAAAAAATGAAAGCTATGAATTCTTAGTGAGAAAAAATCATTTGCATAGGCCATATGAAAGCTCTGAATTTTCAGTGGAAAAAACCATATTGCATTTGTTAAGACTAATTTCATATTGTGTTTGTTGGCAAGTGGCTAGAAGTTGTGAGGGGGTGGTACCTAGCTCTTGAGAGGTGGCAGTTAGATATTTGTTCGTCTGAGAGGTGGCAGTGCTTGAGAAGAGGCAGCTAGATAGTTTTGTGCCTGAGAGGTGGCAGCTAGATAGTTGCACCAATTTTTTAATATAATTTTTATATTACATAAAATAAAATAAGTTGTCACCAAATTTTTTGAACTCTGCACTAAATTTTCTGAACTTTGCACTTTCGATAAAATATAACTTGTAACCGCATTTGTACATTGGGATAAGAGAAAGATAAGCTAAGCCTGGAGCAATAAGAGATACTTTTTTATTCAAGCCAAAAACCTTCGTTAGAATTTTGATCGATGAAATCTGTCATTCTAAAACTTTTGTTAAAGGGTGATAACACCCAAAAAAACAAAAAAAGTTCAATGAATGGATTAATGGAGGGTCAATGATCTATGGATCGCTATAGTCCTACTGAATCAGGGATTGATAAAGAAGAGAAATGGACAATTAATATAATTGATAACCTTTCATTATTTATATCCGTATTCTTGCAGCATATTCTTCGACGTACCAGAGAAGTAGGCAACTTGCTTATATTTTATTTAATTTATTTATCTGAGATCAGAAAATTCAAATCACAAACTGCTTTACCAGAACGTGGGAAAAATTAGAAAACTAAATATTTGATTAGGAACAAACTCTTTATCATCACCATAGTTCATTAAAATGGAGTGCATCATGCGCTCGAACTCAACATCATATCCATTAAATATTTTTTTGGGTAGTCTCATTAATCAACATTTATTTTTGTTGTTTTTTCATGAGCAGAAGGGAGGCCCAGATGTGCCTCAATCTTTGGTCCACTTCTTGTTTTGTGAGTTGAATTTCAGTAAACAGTAACAAAATTTCGTCTGGGACATGTTATGATTCAGTAGGTAACATGATCCAGTAGGACTAGCCTTCGCAGCATTTTCATGTGTGGCCTTGATTCTTGATCATATCGAAGTCGGGTTCGAAATTTATTTGACTTAGTGTGTGTAACTGCCTTGGTACATAGAACTAGTCTCCTCCATCATGTGTGATGGCTAATGCACATTATGAACCAATTTGGGAGTAATTCCAAGGGTGAGGCTAGTAAATTATCACCAAAGGGATCACTTTGTCATTTAATGCTTATTCATTTCATCATTAGATCTTGTATTTTTTACTGGCATGAGCTTGGAGATGAATGTATCTACCAACATAGATCTATTTAACTCCAGATCTATTATGCATAGGGATAAAACCCCTCATGTGCAAACTTTCTTTTTGGATTGTAGAATTTGAGGAAAGGTTTTTCACCTTAAGACTCTAGGCATGATAGATCCGGAGTTAGATGATTCTAGGTTGGTTCCAATTGAGGGCAACAATGACATTTTTAAATTACCATTATTATGTATATGTTTGAGATTTGAAATTTACATTATGATTTCTTTGTTTGACATGACTATATCACTCTCTTCTTTAATTTTGTTTTTGTTTCTTACCTTGAATGGTTTGTAAGTTTGTGGTTGGATGCTTTGTGTGGTTTGTGTGTTTATGTATTTGAATTTGGATGGTAATGTTTGTAAATGCTACAACTGTTGTGTTATATTTCTACATGTGTATGTAATTTTTCGTTAGTAATTAGTTGGTGATGAAGAAGGAAGACAATCTTGTCAATAGTTTGAAAGAATTTTGATAATGCACATTTATTTTATTTAATTTTAGGTATCACTACTTTTGACAATTAATAATTCTTAATAGTGTCCCTCCAGGTATTACTAAATATATCTTGAAGAGTAGTTTTAATAATTTACTGCATCAAGGTTACTCTTAAAATCATTTGTTTCAATGCTAATGCTTGAAATAATTTATTTCTTTCAAAACATTTTGATGATTATTTTTATCTATAGTTTGTTTTGCAAAAATCAAGAAATAATGTAATTTTGAATTTTTTTTAATAAGTGGTCAGATTTACAAAGTCTTTACATTATTTGTTAGTTTTTCCATATTTTCATATTGATATGAAAATGATACTTGAGATCGTAAACCATTCAATTTTTAACTAGAACTATTGTAGTAAACAACATACCTTCAATTTGTAACTAGAACTATTGTAGTAAAAAAAATACCTTGTCTCTCTTGATTTCCGATATTAATAGGTTGAATTAATATAATACAAAAATCAATAATGCACATTGCTAATCCAATTATTTTAAGTTAATGTACATCATCACATCATCTACGTTGAAATCAATGCATCTAATGCACACAATCAAATAAGGTTTGAAAACATCTACACTGGAATCAATGAATCTAATGCAATCAAACAAATAAGATTAGAAATAAACATCCACACTAAAATCAATGCATCTAGTGCAACCAATCAAATAATATTAGAAATCAACATCTACACTAAAATCAATGCATCTAGTGCAAGCAATCAAGTACTATTAAAAATCGACATGTACACTGAAATCAATGCATCTAGTGCAAGCAATAAAATGGGATTAGAAATCACCATCTACATAGAAATCAATGAATCTAGTGCAAGCAGTCAAATAGGATTAGAAATCACCATCTACATAGAAATCAATGCATCTAGTGCAAGCAATCAAATAGGATTAGAAATCACCATCTACACCGAAATCAATACATCTAGTGCAAGAAATAAAATAGGATTATAAATCACCACCTACACTCTAATCAGTGCATCTAGTGCAAGCTATCAAATAGAATTAGAAATCAACATCTAAACTCAAATCAATTTATTTAGTGCAAGCAATCAAATAGAATTAGAAAACATCCACACTGAAATCAATGCATCTAGTGCAAACAATCAAATAGGATTAGAAATAAACATCTACACTAAAATCAATGCAGCTAGTGTAAGCAATCAAATATCATTAGAAACCAACATCTACACTGAAATCAATGCATCTAGTGCAAGCAATCAAATATGATTAGAAATTACCATCTACCATGAATTCAATGGGTTTAATGCAAGAAATATTCTTCTCTCTCTCCCCCCTCCATCTATATCTATATCTTCCTCTATCTCTCCTCATTTGTCTCTCTATCTCACCCTAAACATAGCCACTCTCTTTCCATCTCTTCCTTTTCACTCCCCCCCTCTCTCTCTCTCTCTCCACTTTTCTCTTTGTATGTGTTTCTTCTTTCCTCCCTCTCTCCCCTTCCAAATCCATCTCTTTGTCCCCCCTCTCTCGTCCTCTCTATCCCTCCCTCTCTCCTCCTCTCTATCAAGTTCTTTTTCTCCCAACTCCCTCTCTCCATGATCCTTATTTATGCAGGAACGCGACAGAATACACATATAACCATAAATACAAATATGCATCGGAAATAACACTTCATTTCATTAATATCAAAGAACTGAAATTTTCTTACAGACAAAATGGAAATAAACTAGCTAGGGCACTAGTAGTTTATCTCTGAGAAGAGATGTGGTGAGTACAGATCTCTGAACTGTGTTACAATGAGGCTCAAGGGCCTATTTATTATTGAGAAATAATGGAAAACTTTAAATGTCCAAAAACCTAACCCTAGGAGATGAAGCGCCAAAACTGTGGGCTCCTTTTGGGTAAATTGGTGTTTCAACTTCTCGGGGTCGTAACTTTGGCAAACTATCTATGTTTGACGCACATGATACATTGTTAAAACGATCTATCTGAGGACTACAACTGCTGACCGCGAATATAGATTCTAAAATGGAATCATATTTACAAAATCTTTACATTATTTGTTAGTTTTTCCATATATTCATATCTACTATATGAAAATTATACTTGAGATCATAAACCATTCAATTTTTAACTAGAAATATTGTACTGAACAACATACCTTCAATTTGTAACTAGAACTATTGTAGTAAACAAAATACCTTGTCTCTCTTGCTTTCCGATATTAATAGGTTGAATTACTATAATACAAAAATCAATAATGCACATTGTTAATCCAATCACTTTAAGTTAATGTACATCATCGCATCATCTACGTTGAAATCAATGCATCTAATGCACACAATCAAATAAGGTTAGAAAACATCTACACTGGAATCAATAAATATAATGCAATCAATCAAATAATATTAGAAATCAACATCCACACTAAATCAATTCATCTAGTGCAATCAATCAAATAAGATTAGAAATCAACATCTACACTAAAATCAATGCATCTAGTGCAAGCAATCAAGTACTATTAAAAATCAACATATACACTGAAATCAATGCATCTAGTTGATCTGAAAGGACTGTATTAGTTTTATGTGCTAATTGTCTTTTCAGTTATAAAACATGTGCATACTTGTCTAATTAGTTTGCTTAAGGAATTGAGGATTTTAACCACGAATTATAGATAATTTTAGCGAATTTGAAGCATGAAATAAGCACTAATAACACTGAACAACAGTTTAAAATAGAGAAATAATTCATCACATAACATTTACACAACAGGCATGATGAAGCAGTTCACCCCTCTTAGGCTACATCTGCTGGTCCAGCTCCCAATGGCATGTCCATCTTTCATTATGCTCAAAATTTTGCAAATACATGTAGTTACAAAGCTCTAATGGTTGTTTTATCTGCGCCAATGGCTCCAGAATTCTCCAATTAGTCTATAACGACACTTCATTCACTCAGAATGGGCGAAAATTGAGTCTCCAACTCATTTGCCCAATAACACCTAGAAAAGATTCACTAATTGTGCAGGACTCCACTTAACTAGAGTCATTTTAGCCAAATCCGCACAAAAATTGTGTGATTCTATATTTCCGCCAAACTAAACCGCAACATTTAATTTGGACAGTTAGGGGTGGCCACATGCCAACCCTCATTCCGCGGTTACCACTTATGGTGGAGCAAAACTCTGCTTAAACCTCGGGATAAGGTTCCAGAACTGGAGTTACAAGCGGAGTTTACAAAACCATTTGTTTAAACCGTGCAGAAACCGTCAGAGTTAACAGTGCATGTGATATGGTTTAACATAAATTGCAGACAGAGAAGATTGTCGGGTTAACATTTGTGGTTGCAGTTTTATGTTGGATCATGTGAACGCTCCATGGGGACCCCCCACTCCACTGTGCATTAAACTTCAAATATATCCGGTGACCCATAGAGGTTAAGACTTATTACACAATGCAGGCAGTGTGGCGGGTGGTTTCTCTATCGGAGGTCACGGGGTCGAGCCCTGCGGACCTCCATAAAATTTTAATACACCACGTGGGGGACACATGATGGCCTCAGGTTTGGCCATGTGTCACCCCCTGGTTGGCTCTCATACCATAACGTACAACCCATCCAAAAAATAATATCACACCACTTGTCAACCTAGGATTGGTTCTGAGGAAAGGAATATTCCTCATAATATTCCTTTTGCTAACTGTGCACCTTCCATGCTGACTGGGCATCCCAGTCAACCCTGTCACAAAATTTAGCTATTTGGGAATTCGATCAGAACGTGATATCTCCCTCATACGACATCAGTTTTTCAAACCGTTCGCGGTACTAGAATCAAGAAGACGAGATCTACGCAACCATGTTGGTTTCAACTCAATCCTGTAACTTTAAATTTTGAGCAAAATTTATGAACTCCTGATCACTCCTCCCCATTGGGAAGCTTTTGGACCCCAAAAGACTTGATTACATGTTCAGTAGATGAGGGTACAACTCCCTCACCTTTCTAACCTCCATCCACTTTTCCTTGCTTGGTTTAGTGCCTTTGATCCCAACTCAAAGGTAGTCAACACTTCCCCTCTTGGATGCTCTTGTCCTCCTGTCAAGAATTGTATCTTCCTTGAGCTCATCCAGAAATTATGGTGAGAAATATTCAATAAAAGGCAGCTGACCATCACTTCCTTGATCATTGATCAAAGGTGTCTCACACAAACATAAGTTTTCAACATTAATAATTGAATACATTTGCATATATGAAGGCAAGTCAAGTTGAAATGCATTATTACCAACTTGCTTTATGATTTTGAATGGACCATAGCGAATGGGTTTGAGCTTTTTACCTTCCCCTTGCATCATTTCTTTGCTAATGTGCAACCATACCTCATCTCCCTCTTGAAATTTGTGATCAACTCTATGTTTGTCATGCCTCTCTTTGTATTTTCTTTGAATTTTCTCAAGTTGTTCTTGAACTCGTTAATGTATAATCTGAATTTTCTCAATGAAATTTTGAGCCTTGTCAATGTCACTATGTTCATCTATTGCAAGATCCTTTCCAAAGATGAAGTCTAATGGCGATTTTGGCAAATACCCAAAGCATACTTCAAAAGGTGATGTATGAGTTGAAGAGTGCTTTGCTAGATTGTAAGCGTGTTGAATGTAATGTAGTTGCTCATCCCACAACTTAGGATGTTTGTTGCAATATCCTCTCAATAGATGCACAATGGTTCTGTTCACCACCTCGGTTTCTCCATCAGTTTGTGGATGAAAATAAGTACTCTTTTTCAACTTTGTGTCCATCATACTCCATAGGCTGGACCCAAAATTTCCAATGAACCTAGAATCCCTGTCACTAACAATAGAAGTTGGCAATCCATAATGAACCCATACATGTTGAAAGTAAAATTCAACAGTAATGGTTTTCCTACATGGCATAAGTATACACATTTTACTGAATCTATCCACAACTACATAAAGATAATCATGTTGTTTTCTTGACATAGGTAGACCTCCAACAAAGTCCATGGAGACACTCTCCCATGGCCTTGATGGTACCGATAGTGGCGTGTACAACCCAAGCTTCCTATTACTAGGCTTACTTGTTGCACACATAGAACAACCTCTTATAAAACCCGACACACTATCTATCATGCGAGGCCAATAGCAATACCTCTATAGATGTGCCACTGTTTTGCTTACCCCAAAGTGTCTAACAATAAGAGATGAATGAGTTTCTCTCATGACAATTAGCCTCTCTCCTTGTGGTATAGATAGCTTGCCCAAATGAAACAGCAAATCGTTATGCATGTGATAATATTTTTCTTCAACTTGATTCCCTTCGCTCAAACTAACATATACATCTTGAAAATCAACATCATGTGCATATTGTTCTATGTAACTCTCATGTACAATAGAATAATTTTTGAGTAAAGTAGATGCACTAATGATTAGTCTTGAAAGCACATCAGCAATTTTATTGAAAATTCCTTTCTTGTACCTTATAACCAAGTGAAACTCTTGAATAAATCCCATCCACATGAAATGTCTTTATTGTTGCAATTTTGTTTGAGACCGCAAGCACTGTATTGGTTGGTGGTCGGTATGCACAATAGTCTCTTTACCCATCAAGTAGTGTTTCCACTTCTTGATGCTTTGTACCAATGCATATAGTTCTTTTTCATATGTAGGATAATTATTTATAGCACCATTAAATGTTTCAGAACAAAAAGTGATAGGCTTACCATGCTGCAAAAGAATTGTGCCCATGGCATAATCACTAACATCGGTTTGAATCTCGAATGGCTGTCTCAAATTTGATAATGCAATGACTGGAGCTGAATTGATCTTGTCTTTCAAAGCTTCGAAAGGTTGTTGTTTTTTGCCTCCCCATTGGAAGCCTTTATTCACACTTGTCACTGCATGCATAGGAGCTGTGATGGTAGAAAAGTTAGCAATAAACTTTCTCCAATATTGAGCTACACCTAAGAAACTTCTTACCTCGGTTAATGTTTTGTGTGTGGGCCAATTTACAATGGCTTCCACTTTAGAAGGATCAATTCTCAACTCGCCTCCTCCTACAATGTGTCCCAAATAAACCAAAGAAGTCTTTTCAAACTCACACTATGACATCTTAAGAAACAATTTCTCTTTCTTCAAAACATCAAGTACTCTATTCACATGTAAGACATGTTCTTCTCTTGTTTTGCTGAAAATCAATATGTGATCTAAGTACACAATCACAAAGTCATCAAGGAATAGACGCAAAACACTATCCATAACACACATGAAATTTTCTGGTGTATTACACAAACCAAATGGCATAACTAACCACTCAAAGAGTCCCTGCATGATTTTGAATGCAATTTTCCATATGTCACTTTCTACAATTCTTACTTGATGATATCCGCTTCGTAAATCTAACTTAGTGAAAAACTTTTCTTCTTTCAGTTGATCAAACAAATAATCTATCCTTGGGAGTGGGTAACGATTCTTTACCGTAATCTTGTTCAAATCTCTGAAGTCTACACACATGTGCCAAGTCCCATCTTTCTTTGGTATCAAGACTATGGGTGAACTGCATGGTGAGGTGCTTGGCCTTATGATTCCTTTTTCCAACATCTCCTTGATTTGCCTCTTTATTCCAGCATTCTCCATTATCGACACACGATACATACTGATGTTTGGAAGAGGAAAATCTTGCTGCAACTAAATCTCATGTTGAATCTCTCTTTTTGGAGGCAATCCTATTGGCTCCTAAAAGATCTCATGATGTGCATCAACTACATCATATAAATATGATTTCAACTTAGTATCACATCCCTCAAATGATTCATGATTAACATCATATTTAGGCTTAATCATTAGAAGAACAAAATTCTTACTTGAATTCACCAGCCTCTTTACCTGTCCAGCATTTACCATAGAAATGCTTGTATTCTTGTGATGTGCTCTAACAATGTACTCATTTCCATATTTGAATAAATGATATTTGTTCTCATGGCGATGGAAGATCGATTTCCTGTCATACAAGTAAGGACTTCCCAACACAATACCTGTTATTTCAAGCGGAACCACATCTAATTCAATTGTGTCAACAAAATGTGTAGTATTTTCAAACCACAATATGCATTTATTTGAAACTTGTAAATTTGCATCCTTACAAATCCAACCTAACGGATATGGTTTTGGATGTGGTATGGTCTCAAGGTTAAGTTTCTTGACCAAGTCTTCAGAGATTAAGTTTTCTTGTGACCCACTGTCAAACAATGTGTCAATCTTAGTATGTTTGGATATGACCCTCACATGAAACAGTTCAATTCTTTCTTCTTCATTTGGAGCATGTATGTGACAGTTTGATGTACTAGTACTAGGTTTAGTTTCAATTTCTTTTCCTTTCATGTTCTTCAATCCCATGGCTGTAATCTTAGATTCATCACTTGAATCTTCTCCTAAATCATGTTGAGTTGTAGCTACAGTTTTATGTTTCCCTTTGTTGTTGTATTTCTTAGGCCTCATTTCAGGATGTAATTTCCAACAATGAGTTTCATCATGGCCTTCTTTTGAACAATGTTTACAAACCAATTTTTCTCCCTATTTCTTAATAGATGCATTCTTTTTGCTTTTACCTTTTGAGGTCTTCTCTTTATTTTTACCCTTAAAAGGTTTCTTCCTACCCTCTTCAAAAATGTTTTTCCCTCTAGCTTCTAGATGTGTGGCTTGAACACATACTTCATCTATACCTGTGGGGTTAAACATGAGAATAGTATGTTTTAGGTAGCTATGTAGGCCTCCTATGTACTTAGCAAAGTATCTTGGCTCTGCAAATATACCCCTAATAAGAGATCTCTTCTCCTAAATTCTTTGGTGTATTCTTGCACATTATATCCCTTCAATTGCCTAAAGTTTTGCCAGTTCATTATGGCTTTTTGCATATGAGCTAATGAATAAAATTGTTGTTTTATTGCAGTAATGAAATCAGTCCATGATAGAATAATCTTACCATGCTTCTTGATCTCCTCCTTTATCTTGGATTCCCACCAAACAAGTGTTGCACCTTCCATTCTCAATGAAGCTAATTGGATTTTGGTATCATCATCTTGAAGGTTCTGGATTCTCAAATATACCTCCAATTTCCTAATCCAATTATCAATATTTTCTGCATTGACTTCACCATTAAACATTGACAATTCAAACTTAACATCAAGTTTTAAAAAAAGATTTTTACCAGTGTTCTTTGGCTTGTGTGGCTGATGTATTGAGGATGAAGTAGAGGATGATGATGATGATGATGGTGAGGATGATGGCTCTCCATTGCCTCCATTTCCTTCGTTTCTCTTCTTTGACTTATCTTCATCATGGTGACCTCCTGAAGATCCTTGTCCTTCCTTGTGAAGTTTGGATCGTTCTCCTTCCAGTCTCTCATTCCTTTATTGATAAAGGATTGTAACCATCTCAGTCATGTCAAGGAATGATTTCCTGAACACTCTTTCTTCCTCTTTTGAATCAACTTCTTCATGGATTTCTCCTTCCTCATGAGGCATGCTTAATGTAGCTTCTGCTTCCTTAGGAGGTGAATTAGGTGGTGGAGATTGTGGCAATCTTGCTCTCCTTTGCTTTGGCTCTTCTTGAGACCCTTTCTGCTCCCACCAATTTTTCTTCTCCTCTTTTGAGCTTGAGCCTAGTAAGCATCTAAAAACTTGCAAACATTTAAACAATTCTTTGCTCAAAACAACACCAGATAATAAACTCTAGCTCTGATTCCAATCTGATATGAAAGGATTGTATTAGTTTGTTGTGCTAAGTGTATTTTCAGTTATAAAACATGTGCATACTTGTCTCTTTAGTTTGCTTAAGGAATTGAGGATTTTAACCATGAATTATAGATAATTTTAGTGAATTTGAAGCATGAAATAAGCACTAATAACACTGAATAACAGTGCAAAATAGAGAAATAAGCCATCACATAACATTCACACAATAGACATGATGAAGCAGTTCACCCCTCCTGGGCTACATCTGTTGGTCCAACTCCCAATGGCATGTCCATCTTTCAGTATGCTCAAAATTTTTCAAATACATGTAGTTACAGGCCTCTAATGGTTGTTTTCTCTACATCAATGGCTCCAGAATGCTCCAATTAGTCTAGAATGACTCTTCATTCACTCAGAATGGGAAAAAATTGAGTCTCCAACTCATTTTCCCAATAACACCTAGAAAAGCTCCACTAATTGTGAAGGACTCCACTTAACTGAAGTCATTTTAGCCAAATCCGCACAAAAATAGCGTGTTGCTATATTTCCACCAGATTAAACCACAAAATTTAATTTGGGAGGTTAGGGGTGGCCACATGCCAACCCCTGTTCCATGGTTACCACTTATGGTGGAGCGGAACTCTGCTTAAACCTTGGGATAAGGTTCTAGAACTAGAGCTACAAGCGGAGTTTACAAAATAGTTTGTTTAAAATGGGTAGAAACTATCAGAGTTAACAGTGCATGTGAAATGGTTTAACATTAACTGCAAGCGGAGAAGACTGTCGGGTTAACGTTTGTGGTTGTAGTTTTATGTTGGATCATGTGAACGCTCCACAGGGACCACTGGCGGGTTGGGATTGTCGGCAACACCCAACCCCCACTCCACTGTGCATTAAAATTCAAATACATTCGGTGACCCATATAGGTTAAGACTTATTGCGTAGCGCGGGAGGTGTGGCGGGTGGTTGCTCTACCAGAGGTCGCGGGGTCGAGCCCTGCGGACCTCCATAAAATTTTAATACACCACATGGGAGACATGTGGCGGCCTCAGGGCTGGCCACGTGTCACCCCCTTATTGGTTATCATACCATAACGTACAACCCATCCAACAAATCATATCACACCACTTGTCAGCCTAAGACTAGTTCTGAGGAAAGGAATATTCCTCAGAATATTCCTTTTTTTGATTGTGCACCCTCCATGCTGACTGGGCATCCCAGTCAACCCTGTCACAAAATTTAGTTGTTTGGGAATTCAATCAAAACGCGATATCTCCCTCATATTTCATCGGTTTTTCAAATCATTTGTGGCGCCAGAATCAAGAAGACGAGATCTACGAAACCATCCTGGTTTCAACCCAATCCTGTAACTTTCAATTTTGAGAAAAATTTATGAACTCCTGATCACTAGTGCAAGCAATAAAATGGGATTAGAAATCACCATCTACATAGAAATCAATGCATCTAGTGCAAGCAATCAAATAGGATTAGAAATCACCATCTACACTGAAATCAATGCATCTAGTGCAAGCAATAAAATAGGATTATAAATCACCATCTACACTCTAATCAGTGCATCTAGTCCAAGCAATCAAATAGAATTAGAAATCAACATCTAAACTGAAATCAATTTATTTAGTGCAAGCAATCAAATAGAATTAGAAAAAATCCACACTGAAATCAATGCATCTAATGCAAAAAATCAAATAAGATTAGAAATAAACATCTACACTGAAATCAATGCATCTAGTGTAAGTAATCAAATATCATTAGAAATCAGCATCTACACTGAAATCAATGCATCTAGTGCAAGCAATAAAATATGGTTAGAAATCACCATCTACCATGAATTCAATGGGTTTAGTGCAAGAAATATTCTTCTCTCTCTCCCCCCTCCATATATATCTATATCTTCCTCTATCTCTCCTCATTTGTCTCTGTATCTCACCCTAAACATAGAATTTTTCTTTCCATCTCTTTCTTTTCGCTCCCCCTCTCTCTCTCTCTCTCTCTCCACTTTTCTCTTTGTATGTATTTATTCTTTCCTCCCTCTCTCCCCTTCCAAATCCATATCTTTGTCCCCCCCTCTCTCCTCCTCGCTATCCCTCCCTCTCTCCTCCTCTCTATCAAGTCCTTTCTCTCCCAGCTCCCTCTCTCCCTGATCCAGATTTATCCAGGAACGTAAAAAAATACACATATAACCATAAATACAAAGATGTAGCAGAAATAACACTTCATTTCATTAATATCAAAGAATTGAAATTTTCTTACGGACAGAATGGAAATAAACTAGCTAGGGCGCTGCTAGCTTATCTCTGAGAAGATATGTGGCAGCTACAGGCCTCTGAACTGTGTTACAATGAGGCTCGAGGGCCTATTTATTATTGAGAAACAATGGAAAACTCTAAACGTCCAAAAACCTAACCCTAGGAGATGAAGCACAAAAATTATAGGCCCCGTTTGGGTAAATTGGTGTTTCAACTTCCCGGGGTCGTAACTTTGGAATATTATCTCTGTTTGATGCACATGATACATCGTTAGAAAGATCTATCTGAGGACTACAATTTCTGACCACAAATATTGATTCTAGATTGGAATCATATTGGTCAGATGCGCAATACCCAAAAAACGTCGTTTAGGGCCTCAAAACGGCTTCGGAAATTTAAGACCTGAAAAACTGCTAAAGATAGTAAGTTGCAATGAAACTGAAAACCTGAAAGAACTGATGGTGGCATTTCAAATGGAATATTTGGGCGGCCACCAATATCCACTTGGATCATTAGGGTCTCAAAATGGCTCCAGGAGTGCAGGATCCGAAAACCTGCTAAAAATAGTAAGTTGTGTTGAAAGTGAAAAGCTGCAAGAATTGATGGTGCGGGTCCAAATGAAATAGGTGGGTGGCCACCAATATCCACCTCGATCACTCCCCCATATGTATTTTTTCTTCCTTCCCATATATATCTAGAGTTAATATATATCATGATTTATTAATATATATTATAATATAACAAAGTTAATATTATATTTAATTTAATATTGTATTAACCTTAAGTTATTAAATTTATAATATTAAGATTATATTTAATGATATTTTTTACATGGAATGATAACAAAATTTTCAAATATTACAACTTTGATGTTTAATATATCCATAAGATATGGTTTTATTTTTAAATATTAATTTTACAAATACTTAATTAAAAGAAATACTAAAATTCAATGTTTATGATAAAATAAATATTAAACACATAAGATATTTGTATTTCTTTTTTCATTGGTTTCGCAGATAAAAAATCTACAATACAATTATGGTATGCATTTAATAGTTATTTTATCATATAAGTTGAATTTGAATAACTATATAGAACATTTAATTTTTTATTTAATTTTTTTTTTTTTGGTTGACATAAGTAAAATTTCAACTTTGGTGATGGACATACATAGTTACACATCATACTGGGTTGTAGAATGCGCCTCTCGGCGCAACAAGGTGGTTTGTACTTGATAAGACATCAGTTATGGCATCATTGGGAAGGGCTTATGCCATGTCCACCCTTGTTTATTCTTAGTGGGGTGGTGACCATGCCCCTCCCCACCTATCCCTTCTCAAGCATCCTCGAGGATCCTTATTGTGGATGTTATCTATTTAATATTATTCATTTTGGGTATGAAGAATATTGCAAATTTTCAACTTTTTTAATTACTTTTGGGTTTTTGGAACCTTGAAAATGTGTAAAATGCATTGAAAGTGAAGGTACATGGTTTTATGAGACAACATTTGTTGTGTAAAAGGGTGTTTTTGAGAACTATAAAACCTTAGAAGCATTATGAATGACACTACTATAAAACCTTAGATCAATCATGTTTCATAGTGGCTAAATATCACACTACTTGACATGAAAAGGAACTCTCAAGAGGAATTGTGTATTAACTATTGCATGACAAAAACTCTATTATAAATACTTTAGATGTTAACAATATTAAGATTTCCTTTTACTTTTAGAGTTAAAACTAGCCTAACCAATAAGGCCATTAAGGCTTGCATGTTTCTTTCTAATATGAGGAATAGTAAATGAATAGAAAGATCAAAGTGGACACCAACTTAATCTTGTGCTAGTTTGTGGGTTAGAAGTTGGAATATGGAAGCTATAATGGGAAAATTGATAAGGCACTCAATTGAAGGATCACCATAAACAAAATCACTTGGGAAGGAAATCAAATTAAGGAGTGTCTTACAAAGAGATTTTCCATAGAACCAAAGACTCTTCCAAGTGTTGTTAGGCATGAAAACTAGCACACCATAGGTTAGTCCAACTTAATTCCTCTTGAACTATGGATGGGTCCTTATAGTTCATTCTTCAAAATTGTCATTTTGGGTAAGAGGTTGGGCAAGTAAATCCTTTTATTATACCTTCTACTCCTTTTAAATCTTTTATCCTAAATTCATAGTGAAACTTTAAATCTCATATGACATAATGTAATTGGCACTAGTAAACTACTAATGATGTGAAAATATTGCATAGAGTTATGACCTTGACCTCATCTTTAAATGATTAATTTATTTGGGAGATCAGGCTTTCTATAAAACCTTTAAACTTGAACTTACCTTTAAATGTGAACTTTATAAGTAGCAGCTTCTAAACTTATTGCACAGTTTATATTGGAATGAGCTCCAAACTGTTTATATTGAAGTAAAATATGCATTCAAACATTAAAATAAAATCTCAAATCAAACTTTAGTTGAATTTTATAAAACTTTTAAAAAATTAAAAATTAAATAAAAGCAAATATTAAAAAAAAAATAAAAAATTTTACTTTAAATTATATAAGTCGGCGGTTTTTTTCTCATCAAATTGGTCAACTATTTTTTCTATGTGAAAAATAAAAAGAGCGTCACCCTATCATAACACATTAAACTAGCAATTGCACCAGATGTTCTTTTCTCTTCAGATGTTGAGATGAAATATCTACACGGGTCATAGCCTTGTTACCACTTATTTTACAATCCCATGGTCCTCAATATGAGAACCATGTTCTGCACACATAACACAAAATATTCATTTGAAGACAATTAATTATAAAATAAGTGTTAGGACCCTACTTTGTTTGATATTTTAAGATGCCTAAACAATTTGAAATTATGGAAATGCTAGTAAACATTTGAGTATTTGAGTTTATTAGTTTATGTGAATGGTGGCAGATAAAGCCAATTGGTAAAGCCCTACTTACTGGTGGGATGTAGTTTCCATCAAAAAGACCGACGCACGCATTGAAGTAAAAAACGTAGAAGAAAATAAATCTTTGATTAATTCACATTACTAGCTTTAACTATTAATTTTATTTTATTTATTAACTATTAATCTTAGGACTTAGAAATCTTCAATCATTTAACATTTTATCTAATAGTGAAAATTGGTACACAGTGGCATCTAAGAAAATTGTTTAAAAAAAAGATACCGTAAAACTTAAAAATCAAATCATTTAATAAATTTACATTTTTATATTAAAATTATGTTATGATATAAATTTAAATTGATATGAAAGATTCAAATTATTAAATTATTAACTTAACTTAACTTCAACTTATCCTAACACGTTCAAACATCAAATTCTTGAATATTTTATGTTAAAATAAAACACACAAAATTCAAATAATTGATGTGACTTTTATCATAACACATTCACGTTCAAACATCAAATTCTTGAGTATTTCATGTTAAAAAAAACACACAAAATTCAAATCATTGATATGACCTTTATCCTAACACATTCAAGAGTCAAGTTTTTTATTAAGTTCATACTATTGATAGATGTTAATTGAAGTAACAACATAGTGTATTGTGACCAATGTGCTTGGAAAATCTTCAAATCCTTAATCCACGTGACATGACACGTTTCAATAAAGAGTATCATATGCATAAGAAGTCCTTAGTCGCCATTGTTATCCTTCCAAGTTGCGAAGTTCCTTTCAAACTCTACTTTCACAGTACATGTCTTAATGACAATCAAAAGACTTGCCCTAGGATTCATTTCTGAGAAAGAAAGTACAAAAGGTGTAATTATATTTGTGTATTGTTTTTAAATATGTTTTAGTACGTGATTCTTAATAATGTGTAATTATATTTGTGTATTATTTTTAAATATGTTTGAGTAAGTGATTTTTAATTTTATTATATTAATAAAATTAATAATTTGATAAAATATAATATAATAAAAAAATGTATTTAAATCATGTATATATGAATAGATAGTTTTAATATTTTTTTAATAAGTTGAATTATTCATTTAAAATATATGGTTAATGGAAAGCTATTAAATCATTGTAACATACATTGATAACTTCACATAGAAATATAAGGAGTAAATTGTTTTTATACAAGTTACTCACTGGTAATTATCCAAATTAATATTAAATATTCCTTACTCATGATTAGATAGAAGGTTCACTAGCTCATAGTGAAACCTTAGTATAAGAATAGTAAGTTGTTTAACCATTAACAACCTCTAGTATAGTACATTAACATAAAACTGTATGAGATACCTTGCATTCATTTCATTATTCATGTAGTCCTCACATACTTGAATTTATGAAAGTCGCAACAAGAAATGAATCAACATCATCAATTTTGACACAATAACCAATGAGATCATTGAACACCAATATACCCAGGAAACCCCGTAGGGTGAAAACCAACAAACGTTTAATTTTATTATTAAACGCTAGTAAGGGTGATCAACCCTCACTCAATGGCTTATAAGGGAGACCATCCCTTAACCATATTTTATAAATCTTACAAGGAAATATACAAATATCTAGCTTAAATCCATTACAATAAATATGATAGCATTTACCCACTAATCTTTATATCTTCGTATCTTGGTGGCATGGATGTACCTACAATGGACCATCGTACATTGGACCATCCTGCAACTCGCACTTATTTGCATGAACCATCAATCATTTACCTGCCACCAGGATAAGCATAATATTTCATTTGTACATGTCACCATCATTCCCTGCTAATGATGCCTTCAACATACATTGATGTCAAGATTCATAAAGTATTAATCAACCATTTCATATATCTATACTAGAGAGGCTTCTCCATCTACTCTTGTATATTCATGATATGAAAGTAAAATACCTTGACATTCTCCCTTTAACAGCACATACTCCATATGTGCTAGTTATAAGTAATCACATTAACTAATGTTTCCCTCACATAAGCACACATTCCTGCAAGACAATAGCTACATCTCCCCAGCATTTCTTTAAAAAAACTGATATAACAGTTACGATATTTGTGCACGTGATTTACATAAATTTAATCAAAATAAACAACCCTTAAGCTATTACTTTTTGGTGCATGGAAGGAAAGCTAACATAACAAATGTTGCTCCCATGCATACAAATGCATATAGATTCCAAAAGAGTCTTCCCAAAGGAATGCTTACACAAGGGAGCACATAGCTTCCATCACTAGTCTTCCCAAAGGAATGCTTAACACAAGAGAACATGCAATCACATATTTCCTTTTCTACGAAATATAACATAATAGGCATGCAAAGACATGGTTTTCTTTTCCATAAAACTATGGAATAAAGAAAAAGAATACATGTCTTATTCTCCAAATATTATACCAACATTACCCATATATATATATCAAAGAAACCAAAACATTACTTTAGTTTTTGTATATGTAATTCATCTTCTTTAACAAAGAATCTTTTCCAATGTAGGATAACAAAACATGTTATCATTTCCCACATACAAATGTATATTCTTTCCAATGAAATCTAATACAAACATTGCATAAATATGCATGATCTTATTTCAAAAGAAACTAACATAAACTAACATAATAGTTTTGTTAGTATAAAGGTACTCACAAATTTTCCCAAGGATTAAGATAGCTCCTTATTTCTTTTATCCATGCAAAGAACATACCTTTATAACACAATGGCTATTCTTGGTGCATGCAAGACAGATAACTCTCCCTTTTTGAGCATGCAAGAGAGATAGCTTTTCCTTTAATGTAGGCAACACATATGCTCTTCTTAGAATTCTATCATCATGAAATACTATTTTAAGACAAAATATTAACATAATACCAATCTTTTCAAAATATTATTCTTTTCAAGACAATTAACATAGTAACTTTCCTTATGCCTTTTACCATGGTATATCACTACGAACAATATCTAAAACTAAATTAAATTTCTAAAACTGCAAATATCTACATAAAATAAAATATATATAAACTACTAAAAATTTGATCCTCTTCATGTTTAAAAAAACTTAAAATTAAAATACATCTAAATTATTATATATCTACACTGAAAACACTTATTTAATTATTTTAAAATCATTATAATTTAGAGTTAATATAATATTTTTAATTGATTTTAATAATAAAGGGCAAAACCTCAAAATAGAAACATTTTAATTATATTTGCAACCATTGATATTGTTGTCAGACTTAAGACTAACACAATAAATAAAAGTCAGTGGAAATTTGTACTTTATTTGTTTGTATGCGAAATTCTGAACCGCCTTTTTTTTTTATTTTTTATTATTATTTATGTTCTTATAATATATGTTATATATGCTGTGATCTTTTAACTACATTTGCATCAAATTATATGAAATTCATATTAATTATATTTTTATTTTATTTTATTTTTAATCTTATATTAATTAAGATAAAGATTTTAAATTATATTTTTCAAATTGTTTTTGGTGATAATATAATTATAATGGTTTCTGTTAAAATTAAATATAATTAATATTAAATGTATGTTTTTAATTTTAATATTTATAAGAATATTTTTAATTAATATAAATTAATAATTTTTTTAATATTTATAAAAAATTATTTCAATATGTTTTTATTAATTTTTTAATTTAGTGTTAAGAATATTAAGTAATATTTATATAGGTGAAATGTAAAACTAAAACTAAAAAAAATCAATTGTAAAATATAGTCATTATTTTTTAGATGTAAAATAATTTATTTTAGTACTATTTTTAACTTAAATGTATTTGAACATGATGATTTCTTTTAGAGTTTTTTCACGAGGGAAAGCTCACGGGAACCCTAAGTGTATCTCTAATTTCGGATGGTACGCACTGAAACCTGCCTTACTGATTTCGGGCTTCCAACCCCAAAGGACTCAAGGATCGAAATGTGTGGACCTCCCCAATCTGAGAGCCGATCTGAGAGGACCACGTATTGGCTCACTACCACTGTAGCTAACTCCTTGGGGCTTATTTCTTTTAGAGTTAAGTCTATTTAACTTATTATTTTATTTACAAAAAATTATCAAATTGAGGCTTAATTTTGATAGACCCAAAGAGAATTGAACCGGTGACTCATGATAAAGGGTCAGTGACTTGGCAAGAAAAGTTTTAATCAACTAGACACCTTGATGGACCCAAAAAGAATTGAAAGGGAAAGTTTCAACTAACTAGGCACCTTGATGGACCCAAAGAGCACCTTGATAAACCCAAAGAGAATTGAAAGGGAAAGTTTCAACCAACTAGGCACCTTGACGGACCCAAAGAGAATTGAAATGGAAAGTTTCAACCAACTAGGCACCTTGATGGACCCAAAGAGAATGAACACGTGCCTCATGACAAAAGGTCAATGACTTGGCACGAAAAGTTTCAACCAACTAAGCTACTCATCAAAGTTACCTTAGTAAATATTATTTCTTAATATACTATCTTATTAACAAAATTTTAACAAATATTTTTCTTATTACTAGATCATTAAATACTCTTTTTATATTTAAAATTTTCAAATTATAAATAGGAAATCCAACTCAGTTAACATAGTATAATAGCTCACTTCACTAAAAAGCCAAAATATTATATTTTTATTAACCATCAATGTTAACATGAATTAGCAAAATAAATGAACAAACAATGTAAGAAAAGTCATTTCATGGATATTGCAAATTATAATACAACCAAAAACCATATATATATATATATAATTCCTCAAAACAACGAATGTCTCCATTAATTCATTGTTGTACGGAACTTCGCTTTTATTGAATTCAATTATTGTATGCCACTTGCTTTGGCAAAAGTTGATTTGAGTGAGTGGAGTTACGGATGAGTTACGGATAAAGTTGATTTGAGTTTTTGCTTTTATTGAATTCAATTATTGTATGCCACTTGCTTTGGCAAAAGTTGATTTGAGTGAGTGGAGTTACGGATGAGTTACGGATAAAGTTGATTTGAGTGAGTCGAGCGGGACATGGCTTTACCGAAAGTCTCCACGTTTTCCTATTACGATAAACATTCAATCTACAAAATGGTGAATTGAATGATAACATTCTCACTTTTATATATCAGATTCCTCTCAAAACAACGAATGTCTCCATTAATTCATTAACAAATAGATAAATAGATTCTCACTTTGCAACTTGATTTTTCAAAAACATATTCCTTAAAATAGTGGATATCATCATCCATTCATTAATTCATTGACAAATGTGTAAACAGATTACTTAAAATAATGCCTCCTCTTAGATGTAGATGTGTATGGAATAATGTTCACCAAATTTTAAGAATTGAATGATGACCTTCCTACTTTGCAAGTTGTTTTTTTAGTTTTCTAAAATGTGAAGAGTAGAGAGTTAAGGGGATGTTTATTATCAAAACTAACTTAAGTGTCTTGAGAGAAGTATATCGTGGCATTATATACTACAGTAGTTACCGCAACTTTTCTTTTCTAGTAATCACAATTTCTTGTCATCACAATTTCCAAATCAAAGAGACATAACACAATTATATCTTTACACACCAAATTTACATTACATTGGCATTATATACTACAGTAGGTAGTTACCACGTATTTGGGAAATTTAGTAATTTGTTTAGAGGATAAATTTGTCAATTCTTCAGAGGATAAATCTATCCAGAGCAAAAAATTATGCAATGTGATCAGTACTACATTTTGTTATTGCCTTTTTAGTCTTTTGAATTAATAATAAAATGAAAGACTATTGAAATCTATTGTTGGCATTGCATCCAGTGAATTAAGGTGTATTTTATTTCTGCTTTATCTTGCTTAGCAACTATTAGAAGCTCTATGCATTTGTTAGCAGGTAAACGAAAAAGGTACAAGCATGAAGTTAATCTTTTGCAATTTGGATTTGGGATCCAATTTTGTTGATCAGTAGCCTTTGCGATCTCGCTGCAACGCGTATGGATTAAAATTCGGGCCTCAAATTCTTTTCTGAAGGTCAACATGACCCACTACAATGCAATGATTTTTCAGGCCTAATATTGTTTGCATGGCAGCATGAACTAAGACGATGTACTGTTTGTTATTAATATAAAAAACAATGTTTTTTTCTCTGAAAAAACTATTAGATCTCTTTAAGAATCTTACCGCATTTCCTTTGCAACATTCGGTGATGGTGCAATTGCTAGTTTAAGTGTCCTGAAAGAAGTATAAAGGGTAAAATAAATATTGATAATCATTTCAATACAATCAATGTGTAATTAAGATTTGGAGTTTTTTTGGAGAAAGATATTTTGAATTCAATATATTTTATTTTTATAAAAATAGAAAATAGAAAAAAAAAAATTAAAATATTGATTTTTTATATTTATTGAAATGAATATTGTATTATATTAATGTTTACAAATTTTCAATAAAATTTGAAGAGTAAAGGGTAAAGAGAATGTTCATTATCAAAACTAATTTTAGTGTTTTGAAAAAAGCATAAAGAATAAAAAAAATATGAATAACCATTTCATAAAGATATAAAATGATAATAATTCTAAAATAAATTATTTTTGTTTTTAAATATTGATATTTTATTGTTGGTTGAAATGAATATTGCATTATGTAATGTTTAGCAAATTTAAATAATTGTAACAATCTTGGGTTAAAAATACATATAATAAAGTTAATAAAGGCAAAATAAGACCAAGGTCATGGGACATGTATTCCAAGTTGAATCTTGGGCAAAACATCCTAGTAGGTGTTTATTTGGTTTATTATGGTTAAGGATAAATTGACAAAGGTAATGGCAAAGGATTTGGAAAGGCAAGAGACATTAATTGGCATTTTATTTATGAAAATAATGGAAATTAGGAGAAAAGGAAGGTAAAAGGTCACATGTTACATGTGAGGAGGAAAATGAAGGAAAAATAAGAGAAATTGAAGAAAATAGAGGCCTCATTAATAAAAAGGCTTTTGAGGATCAATTCACAACCTTTTGTAAATTTTAGCTTGGAGCTCTCTCTATTCTTTCTACTCTCTCATACTCTCACACACTTAGAGCATTCTTGGAGCATGCTAGCATTGGAAAAAGGAAGGCAAAGGAAGTACACGAAAGCAAATGGAAGTAAAGATCAAGCAAGGAAGATTTGGATCAAGCGGCTACAACGTGATTACTTGCAGGTATTGAGTTGCATGTATGATTTTCTTGCTAGTTTTGGCATGAATGGTATATGCATGTGTGTATTTGGTTCTATTGTTGTCATTGGCATGGGTTTCTCTAGGTGTGATAGTGGTTTTCAACCTTGCCTTACCATTCCTAGATAGTCATGGTGTGATGGAGTTTCTCTTACTTGGTTGAGATGGATTCCCAGATGGTTTCGAAACTAAGTGAGGTGGTCTCTGGAAAAATCACAAGGCCCAGGAATCCTGAGACCAGTAAAAGTGGGATTGCGATAAAGCATGGTTATGTATGCCCTCGTTGGGCCTAGGAATCTTTGACTGATAAATGGTGGGATATACGGTAAAGCCTAGAGGGTGGAGATGGACAAATTCCTCATGGTTTAGGTGGAGAGATTCGAAGGCATCCATGTTTGTATAGGCCTAGTGATACCTAGGCCGGTGTATGGTGGTATTTTGGTAAAGCCTAGTAGTGTATGTTTCTTGTTTGGACCTAGGAATCCCTCAACGGGATATACGGTAAAGTCTGGTTGTATAGGTGCTTGCTTCGAGCCTAGAAATCCTTGACTGGTTATGGTGGGATATGCAGTAAAGCCCAAGAAGCATGGTTGGTTTTGTTGTGAGTCCCACAATCATGCTTGGAATATGGCATGGGGGTGATTGGTTGAAAGAAAGATTTTGTTCAGCCCAATCTATGGTCAGGTGGTATGTGTAAGTCCCTGACTTGGTTGGATTTTTCATATGTTAATAAGAGATATTTTCCTCTTGTTTATTATGTGTAAATGTACTTGTTATTATGTGGATTTAATGATTGTTCTATCATTGAAGTTTCTCTGGTTATATGTTGGTTATAAGTATGGTTTTATAGCATACTTGAGTTATGGCTCTCATCATATTTTGATTAGTGAATGAATGGATAATGAATAAATGACCTGATATATGATAATGCAACTATTGTGAGATGGCATCAAACCTTATTAACAAATCTCACATAAGTATGAGGTCCCTATGTTCAGATGTGCTTTTATGACCTATACATTACATGTTCATGATGTGTTTAATGAAATTCATGTAATAGTTTGGATGAGTCGGGTTAGGTCCTTATTTAATTTTTGCATTAGATTCCTTGTATTCTTATTATTTATCATTTCTGAGAATTTTATCAAGTTTTGGGTAGAGGCCTTAGTCTTATCCCTAAAAACATTGCTCATATTTCAGGGTTGTTGGCACAAAAATTCCTAAAAAATACTGCAGTCGCATGGAGGCCTTGTTGTGGGAGATACTAGAGGGTTTCAATCACATGGAGGGATTTTCATGGGAGTGACTTTGGGTCTAGTTAAGTGAAAAGGCAAGTTAACTTAGAGGTTGGGCACCTAGAGTGGTTGGTTAGCCCCTGGGGATCCTGTGGCTCTTGAGGAAGGTCGGTTTGGTTTTTGGTGTGTCGGTTCCACTTCTTTAACTGTACATGGCGATTTTAATCATATCATAGTAACTCTTCATCACATGTTTACCTCAGTGGACCGGTTAGCTTGGGTAAATGTGGGAGGAGTGTGTTACAGAGTGGTATTAAAACATGGTTCACCCCTTGGATTGGATGGGCAGAATGTGTGTTTCATGCATACATGTAGGTTGTATATGTGCTTGATGTGTATGCATGGTGGTGGTCATTGTTTTAGTTGTGTGGTAATGTAGAATTTGAAGGTGTCATTATTGGGATATGTTAGTCTTGAATTCATGTCAGTTGAATATGCATATGTTTTGTATGTCAGTGTCTATAAGTTGTTATGCATGCATTGTGTCTATTTGGTGTTATAGTTGTGGCATCGTGCATGGTAACTGGGTGATGATTAATATGATGTTTATATATTGTTATGATTATGATTATACATGTATTATGCTAATCTGGTTGATCTTGCAGATGAGATATCATCTCCTAAACTATACTAAGGTATGTTGATTATGTTTATATTTAGGTTTAGCTAACATGGTATGCTTGCAGGAAGAAGAAGATCAAACATTACTAGAAATATGGTGGATTATAGTTCATGATATTCTCCCTACAGATTAGATGAGAAACATGATGATGGGTACTTTCTTGAACTAGCATACACATTGATAAGTTTGAAGGAATAAATTAGAAGTTGCAAATCAGATAAAGATAGGATCATTCGGGCAGAGGAGAAACAAGAAGAGGTTAATGAATTTATCCATTAGAGTCTGTCAGACTTACAAAGACAGGGACCACTTAGGATCAGTCATGGACAAGAGGATAGGACTAATGGGGTATATGGAAGTAGGTCTCATGGTGGAAAAAGGTTGGATAAGGATGACACGATTAGAGATGGCAGGTTCTTAGATATGCTGGATAGGAGAGGTGATGGACACAAGTTATATTCTAGTTTTGGTTCAGATAGTTATCATGGCCATTAGACATCAGAGAGCGATGGCGACAAAAGGAAGGTTTAGGGTTTCGCGATTTGGTTTCTGTGCTTTTTATTCTGTTGCCCCTCATGTCGGCCCTACAGTCAAGAGACGGACCTGCACACACCGCAACAATGGTAGTGGGAAACATGATCGGATTTGGGGTTTCTCACACACTGTTGCGGCCGAATTTCGACACCCGATTGAACGCCTTGACCTGCATCGATGGAACCTCACCTCGATGTGTCCATGGACTGCTCCAATGGCAAGTCACACGAGTCCCTCTTCTCTGCGCTATTTCTACACTAGATCACGGGTTCTGAGGCTCGGTGGCAGGGGCTTACATCTGACGCCGGCGGACACCAGACGAGACTGGGTATACTGCTACCCATGTATTTTTGTACTTGATCCGGGGATTATTGGTGGTAGAGTGCTCGACTCTCAGCATTTTTCGCTGGTGTGCGCAACCTTGGTATCAAACCTTGATCGTTGTCGAGCATTGGAACCAGACTCGATTTGGCCCCTATCTCCGCAAATAGAACATAAACAAATAAGAGTCAATGGTTGCATCACAACAAAGGTGAATAGGGTAAGCACAAATCATTTTCAGATTTTTATAAAACCTCCTGCGGGGAATAGTTTATTGGTTTGGATATAGGACATTGATGAAGTTACAGACCTGAAGCAAAACATCTGGATATCCTCCGGATACCCATGCCATTTACAGTCCCTAATATATTGTGGGAGAGCTTTACAAGATTCCAGCACAATCAAAGAATACTCCATTCACCCTGGCTCCACCATTTATCTCAATCTGCAACTGAGAGGTGGATCAACTGTGCAGAACAGATCTCAGGGTCCCAGGGGACCCAACACATCCAAAAATGATTTCCCAAAAGGTCCCTCTTACAGGAACATATTATAGGGGAAAAATAAAACAACATCTCCAACAGTACCAGCAGAGAATGGCCCCAAACCTTACATTGCAGAACAACTAAATCATGTGCCAGAACTGCAAATAGATATTCCTAAAATTGATGAACATCGATCCAACTTCGAATCTCAAGCACTAATCTGCAAATTTAATTGCTTCTGGCCCAAAATAATGGAGCTCTTTTATTGGATTTTCACCAACTAGACTGTGGACTGTGAAATCCATCTCTGTTCAAAGGGTTTCTTCATTGTCAAGTTTCTATCCTCGAAGGCCAGAGACAACATTCTTAGGGCTGGACCGTGGTTCTGGGGATCCACTGGGCTTTTCACCAAACCATGGTTTCCAGATTTTGACGCAAATACTATGGAGGTCACTAGAATGTTAGTTTGGGTTCAGCTAGACAACCTCCCACTTCATTTCTGGAATGAAATTGTTCTTGTAGGCATAGGAAACATCATTGGAAGATACATAAAAAATGACACCCAACGCTTGGAGGAGAGGATCTACACCTTTGCACGCATCTGCATGGAATTGGACCTCAGTAAAGGGATTCCAGAGTGCATACAACTGAATCACAAACAGCAAAAATGGACATGACATCTTGACTATGAAAACACTGCATTCAAATGCATAATATGCAGGAACACCGGGCATTTGCAAAACACATTCCCATAAGCAAAAAGAGACAACAGAAAAAAGAAAAAGAGAGAGAAAGCTACCAAGGGCTGGCAATTCCCTTTAGAAGAACCAAAGTTGGAGATGAAAGAAGAAGAGGGCACACCCATCCCAAATGAAAACAACCAGACAACAACTTAATCGAAGACACAAGAACAAGAGATGCAAGATCTTATTGAACTTGCCACTACGGACTAGCCGACAATGGACCATGGGGCACCAGATAGTGGAGTAAACAAAAGACAAAACAACTCAAATACTTCATATTTGGATAAGGACAATGGAGCAACCACAGTATAAAATCAGCTCGCCCTTATTTCCGCCATGCCAACACTAGGTCCTTGGCGCAAGGTCGAAAAGAAGAAAGGGAAAAAAGTTCGATTTTCTCCCCATGTATTAATGGTTCTATGATGTAACTTACTAGTATGTATTTTGACAACTACCTGCAAGTGCAACATGTAATTTTGTTTTCATTAATAAAATTACGATTTTTTCCTAGGGAAAAAAGGTATCATGGTCATCATCGTTATCATCCTTACAAGTGGAGTGGTAGGGGATATTTTCCAAATGAATTTAAGAAAGCCAAGCCACCTACATTTTATGGATATTTGAAGAAGCCAGAAGATGAAGAGGCATGCTTACTCGGGATGAAGAAGTTCTTTGAGTTGCATGACTATAGAGAGAATTTGAAGGCCAAATAGATATCTTCAGCCTCAAAGGGAAAGTATACATTTGGTGGGAAGATGTGAAGTGGGTTAGCGACATCATGACAGAGGAGTTGATTTTGCATGAATTAAAGAGACTTTTTAGGAAGAAGTACTTGTCATAAAGGTATTATGACAAGTAAATTCGAGGAATTATATGAGATAAAGATGGGAATGATGACATATGAGGATTATATGACCAAGTTCCCAGAGTTGTTGAGGTATGTATTGTATCTTAAGGAATAGAAAGCCAATGTTCAAATATTTCTCAGTGGATTTAAATTAGCATTTAGAGATCGGATTGAGTATGACGAGCCTTGATCACTTGAACAAGACATTGAAAAGTTGAAACATTTTTATGAGCAATCAAAGCACAAGACAGGAACTCAACAAGGTTGGAAAGGGAAAGATGAGAATAAAGGTAAATGGAAGTTGAAAAGAACAATACCCCAGGATGGAGGTGAAAAAGAGAATGGTGTACCTTATAAGAAGTTTAATGGACCTCAGCCTGGAGAACAGCAAAACATAGGTGATGGTAGGAGACAACTACAGTGTTGGACATGCGGTAAGGAGCATCTTAACATATATTTTACGTAGAATCAAGGTGGTAGACCTCATATTTACATTTTCGTAGGAGGCGCGGATAGTTGGGGATGTGAGGAATTGTATTCATTGAATATATGCAACATAGGATAACAGGCAAGCAGATCATTGGGCATCTATTATCGAGAGGGATTGTAAGCTTTGTGATTAAGTTGTTTCGATTTTGATTGAACCTAGATCTAACTATAGTTATGTTAATCATGACCTAGTGGATAAGTGTGGTTTGAATAAAGAATTACATGTAGAATCTTGGTTAGTGCAGTTGGATATAGGTACAAATAAAAGAGTTCATTATTGGGTAAGAGATTGTGCATTTGAGTTGAATGGTATGCCTACATCAACGCATATAAATGTAATTTCGTTGGGTTCATATAGTATGCTATTGGGTATGGATTGGTTTTATCTTCACGGGACTAAGGTGGACTATTATGATGAGGCTATTGCGTGCTTGGATGACAATGGGGAACAAAGAATCTTGTAGGGTAAGACAAAGGCAACCTCAATCGGAATGGTTACCTCAATGCAGGAAAAGAGCAGTCATAGGAAAGGATGTGTGTTATTTGCATTACATATTTATAGTGACAAAGGTAAAGATGTTGATAATGCAGAAGTCTTGAATAGGTACCCGATTTTATAGAGTTTCAGGATGTATTTCCCATAGAGATTTAAGATTTTCCACTTCACAATGAAGTGGATTTTTCTATTGAGTTGGTACTAGGGGCGATGCCAACAATTAAGGCACCTTACAGGATGAGCACTCCAGAGTTAGTGGAATTGATGTTGCAGTTGAAGGAAATTATTGACAAGGGATACATTAGGCAAAGTGTATCGCCTTGGGGTGCACCGATATTGTTCATGAAGAAGAAGGATAGTACTCTCAGATTGTGTATTGACTACAATAAATTGAATAAGGTAACCATTAAGAATAGGTATCCGTTGCCAAGGATTGATGATTTTTTTAACCAGTTGAAGGGAGCAGCAGTGTTCTCGAAGATTTATTTGAGATTAGGATACCAACAAGTACGCATTAATTAAGAGGACATCTACAAGACTAATTTCTGGACTAGGTATGGGCATTATGAGTTTTTTGTAGTTCCTTTTGGTTTGAATAATGCTCCTACTACTTTTATGTCCTTGATGAATGTAAAGACGATCTAGGATTCTAGATTAGACTCAATTTAATGTCGACCAAGGTAGGTAGTCTTAGAGGCACATCTAATATTTTTAGACCTAAAAGGTTCTGTTCTATATGTTTAAATAAATGTTTAATTGTGACAGGCTCCAGTACTCCTTTACAAGAGGCTAAAATATGTTTCCTTTCCACAATTTAAACACTTATATTATCAATTTTAATCTACTGATCCTAAAAAAACAGAGTGTTACTAATCTGAGCTTTTCAATCCTCTTACGAGGATATGTTTCACAAAAAATCCTTCAAGATAACACACTAAACATTCTAGAAATCAAATTCATAAAAACAAACAGAGTTCATAGAGATATTTTGAAATCCAATGCTCGATTAAACCTCTTACAAGGACTGATTCAATAATTCTGCAATTGAATTTTCAAGCTACTACTATGAATCATAAAATAACAATAATTTCAAAAACTTCTAATTAAATGAATGAACTCACAAGCAATGAAATGAAATAACCTATTCAGATCTGAATACTAATTTCTATGAAACATAAACATAAAAGAAAGTGTACCAATCTTTACGTAGGGCCCTTCCACGCTCTGATGGCACACTTTGATAACTTCAAATGATAAACCTTTAACTCGTAAACACTGTGATTGGTGAAATTCTGCTTTTCATTAAATTCTGGAAATTATTACATTCAAAACAGAGTGCTGGAATACGCTTTACAGTCTTAAGTCTGATTTCTTCAACGTTTTTACTAGCTAACCTTTCTAATCAAAATCCTCCTATTTATTAAAATTTACAACTAGAAGGCTATATTCGTTCCTTCTTCATCCTAACTGATTCCAACATAGTTCGAATCAGTTTAGAATTCCTAATTTTAAGCAAAAGATCAAGTACATCATTATGGCTTCTAATATTTCTGCTGAAGAGGCTGAGTTTGACCGTCTTTGACCATATATTCAGGAACTCCAAATTCGATGCTAAATAGATTTTCCACCATGTATGTACATCCTAGATCACGTCCATGCCTTCTATTTCGATTTTCCTGCCATGCCACATGTCACAACATAAACTGATTACAGGAAGTCATTACATCCCGTAATTTTGTTGAAAAATTCCAATTTTTAACATAAAAACTCATAAATTAAATTTAATGCAAAATAAAAATTATAATGCTTCATTTATCAATTTCAATGGACTTATGGGAAGTTTATGGAGGAAAATGATAGATAAATGATGGATTTTTAGAAGAAAAGGATAGCAATAAAATAGTACCAACATCTCCCCCAAACTCAATGATTTAGCATGTCCTCATGCTAATCCTAATGTGCTCCCCTTAAACTCTGTTTCTGCTTGTGCCTTTGCTACCTGTAACAATATATCCACATTCTTCTGAACTCGGGCATTTTTCTGAACTTGGGACTGATGTTTTATATTCTTATATTTTTCCTTGAGAATTTTTTTCTGAGTGTAACATTTTATTGCCCAATTGCATATTTCAGTTTGATCAGTCTTCAGTTCCTTGATCTTTTTCTTCAGTTTCTCATTTTTCTGCTGTATCTTCTTGCTTTGAGCCTTCAAAATTTCATTTTCCTTCTTTATAACCTTCTCTAACATGTTTTCTTCCATCAATTCCTCTTTCAGCCTTTCAATCTGTTTTTCTAACCTTTTCTGCTTCTTATTTGTAGGTATTGGTTCTTCCTTTTCTTTCTCATTTCTTCCAGTTTCCATCTCTGCTTCATGTGTTGACTCATTACTTTCAATTTCCATTGGTATGCTTGCATTCTGCTCTGGTGGCTCATCTTGTGTTTGACTCCTTTTCATTCTCCTTGATCTTCTCTTATAAGTAGTGAAGATTTTATCTTTTTCAATTCTCTTGGCAATTTCTTGCCTCTGCCTTCTTGTCCTTACACTACTTCTCGGTTGAGGAACATTACTTGACTTAAGCTCAGGGGTTTCTTCATCAACATCAATCATCAATTCCATGCTTCCTTGCTTTTCCTGTTCTTCTCCTCTAACTTCAATTTGATTTTCAATTAAAAATTCCTTCCATGTTTTTCCTCTTCTCTGCAACTCAGATTCAATTAGTATTTTGACCAAACCATAATGATATAAACTCCTATCTTCATTACCTTTGTGCTTCTAAATAGTCTTCGACATTTTAGTCAGACTCTGCAAAATGAAATAGGGCAGATTGATAGTACATTGTCCTTTCAAGTGTAACAGAAGTTTTATATGGTATAGGTATACTATACTATAACGTCCTTCACATGTAATGAATTTTTGAATGATGTACACCATATCATCCCATGGGTGAACTAACCAGCTTCTTGGGACACCCTTTTTCCAGTTAACTGAAGAAACCCTTGACCTGGACATAAACTAGGTCCATGATTTTTCCTTGAATTGCTTGGTTTTGAAATACTTCTCTCCTTCAGGACTGATTTCCAATGTTTGTGCTATTATATCTTCTGAAATTCTAAAAGAGACATTTCCTACCAGAGCTTTCTCTCCATTGAAGGAAAATGCAAATTGCTTCGTAACCTCTTCATTATTCCCATTAAATTTCTGTAGGAAAGGCAACCAATGTTTTTCCTCTAGAATCTTGATACAGTCTTCATGATACTTTAGTCCATCAAATGTTTCGGGCTCCGCTCTGTTGGTCATTGTTTTTGAAAAAATTCTCTGTTCTAACCCTTTTTTCTATGCTCAAAAATTCTATCAAGGTTTTCAAGTGGTTACCCCTTTTTTCTATGCTCAAAAATTCTATCAAGGTTTTCAAGTGGTTACCTCTTCTCCTGCGTTCCACTGACCTGGTTAACGTCCTCAATTCTCTGAGCTGCCTTCTTCAATTTCCTGATCTGTTCCTCAAATTCTCCTCAATTCTCTGAGCTATTCCTCAAATTCTGGCTGCCTTCTTCAATTACCTGAGCTATTCCTCAAATTCTGGGCGGAAGTAGAGAAAAACCCCTGAATAACTTGTCTGCTATATTTTCTTCAATGGAACCACACCTGCTGTCTCGGCCCTCCTTAAGAACTCAGAGTCTAAAAATTAACTCTTTAACCACTCTATGAACTCAGAGAAATTAAAAATTCAACAACCGACCTTCACTTGCTTGGTATCATACAATACGCAGAGAACAGAGTCTTAAGGTCATGAGTTTATTTGCAGGGTCGGACAACGCATTCAAATTGGTCATGAGTTTGTTTGCAGGGTCGGGCAGTGCATTCAGATTATGAATACAAAGGATTAGTGCTAATTTATAAAAGCATAACCATGATATAAATCGTGTGATGATAACAGATACATTCCACTCCATAAACGAATTTGGGTCAGAGCATCGTTTTTATAACTCCATCAGTTGAAATGAAATGTAATCATGCGTTTTACAAATGTCTTACCATTGAGCTGACTCTTCATTGAGTGTCCATACAGACCACTTCTTTGTTGGTACCTTTATTGACAGAGGGCGTATTTAAAAATGATGAGTTTTTGAAGAGCGGTTTTGAAGAGCGTAATAAGGATAGGAAATAGAAAATAGGCTAAAGTATGAATGGGAATAGAATAATAGGCTAAGGTATGAATGGAAACAGGAAATAGAATAATAGGCTAAGGTATAAATGGAAATGATCATTTAGAAATAGGCATAAGGAATAGGAAACAAAGGTTATGGATATAGGGATTTTTGAAATTGATAATCAAGCAATAATAATTATCATTTTTGAACACTAAAATAATTTAAGAATTTTAAATGTTAAAAATGAAAATTTCAACAATACTTTACACTTGTTGACTGACAGAATGTTGATTTGGCTTGCACAGGTGACTGATCTGTTTGTACAGGTATGACTGATCTTCATCTTTCAAAACAGGTCCCTTTGAAATGAGTATAACAGGTCCCTTTTTAAAATCTGAAGAACCATCTTTATTTTTCAAAACAGGTCCCTTTGAAATGAATATAACAGGTCCCTTTAAAATCTGAAGAACCATCTTTATGCAGCTTCTTTTATCCTTGTTGTTGATGTAGCCTTCGAATTCTGGTAATAAACAACCTTTGAAAATTTTGTTGAAGTAGAACAGGTCCCTCTGAAGTAGCCTTTGTTGATGATGTATCTTTTGTTGAAGTAGAACAGGTCCCTCTGAAGTAGCCTTTATTGATGATGTATCTTTAATGCAGTCCTTAACAGGTCCCTCTAATATTGATAATGTTGACATAGTCTTCTGAACAGGTCCCACTGCAAATCTTATTGCTTAAACAGGTCCCTCTAATTAGAACAAAAGTAGCTCTTTATTGAAATACTGAACAACTGAATTGAAATACTGAATAACTGACACAAATTCCTTGAAGATTTAAAAATGAGAAGATGAAAATTCACTGATTCTTCTACCAAAGAGAAAAACCACTAATTCTTCTCCCCCACTAAGTGTTTGACTTGTCCTCAAGTCATTATTGAATTGATGAAAAACAATAAACAAGTAGAACAAAGAATTCTTACCAGCCAAATGATTGGTTTTCAAGTAAGAATTCGGGTTTAGAGTGTGCCAGAGTCTGGTTTTCACATCTAAACCATTATTTATTTTTTTATTTATTTTTATTTTTATGTTTTTTTTTATATTTTTATTTTTTTAAAAGAAATTGAAATGACTAAGGTAGAGATATCACAGCTGAAGGCTGTGATATCTCAACCTCCTTTTGCTGAGATACTGTTTCAATAAAATCTTCCTTGCTTATGGGCTTATGATAGAGTTTCAGCCTGTGACCATTGACAGTAAAGGTCTTGCCTTCTCCATCAATTGTTGTAAGTTTGACCGATCCATTGTCATATGCTTCAACTATTTCATATGGGCCCATCCAATGTGTTGTAAATTTGGCTTTATGGTCTCTGAATTTAGAGTCAAAGAGTAAAGCCCAGTCTCCTTATTTAAACTACTTCTTCTTAATGTGTGCATCATTCCACTGCTTCCTTTGTCTTTGCATTAGGATTGTTCTCTCTTCTGCTTGCTGTCTCATCTCATCTAACTGGTTTAATTGCATAATTCTCTCCTTTTGTGCTTCATTGAGATCAATTCCTAAATCTGCAGCCATCTTATAAGTATGTACTTGAAATTCGATAGGAAGCAGTACCTCTTTTCTGTACACCAACTGATATGGTGTAAATCCAGTAGTGTCTTTCCACATAATCCTGTAAGCCCACAGTGCATCTTTGAGTTTTTCCTCCCAATTATTTCTGTTCATTGATACTGTTTTAGTGATAATCCCCTCCAAAGTTTTATTTGTTGATTCCACTTGGCCATTGGCCTGTGGATGGTAAGGTGTGCTTTTTCTGTGCTTGATCTTATATTTTTCTGTTATATCTTGAACTAACTTTGAAGTGAACTGAGTACCCTGATCTGTGACTATCTCCCTAGGTACTCCATACCTTACAAAAATTTCTTCAAAGAGGAAGTTTACCACTATTTTCTCTGTTGCTCGGACTAATGCTTTTGCTTCAGCCCATTTTGTCACGTAATCAGTACATACTAGGATGTACTTTTTTCCCTTTGATGGTGGATTGATGGGACCTACAAAATCTAGAGCCCATTTCTCAAATGGCTCTAAATGTACTTGGGGCTGAAGTGGCATTTCATCTGAAGCTGTGGGTCTGCCCATTCTTTGACAACTGTCACAACTCTTCACATACTTCTTGGAATCCTTAAAAATAGATGGCCAATAGTAGCCAAGGCTGAGAATCTTGTATGCTGTCCTCTTGGCTGCAAAATGCCCACCACACGGTTCGTCATGACAAGATTTTAAAATATCAATTATTTCATCATTTCTTACACATCTTCTAATAATCATATCATAACTGGTGTAAAATAAATCTCCATTGATCCATGAATATCTAGCACTTTGTTTGATCAACCTCTTCTTCTCCTTTGTAGTAAAATGTGGAGGTGTCTTTCCTGTGGACAAATAATTGGCTAAGTCAGCATACCATGGATCTACTACTGAAATTGCAAATAGATTTTCATCTGGAAAAGAATCTTCAACCGGAACAATCTCACCTGAGTTCTGCAGTCTAGAAAGAAAATCTGCCACCTAATTCTCCTTACCTGGCCTATCTAACACTGTAATATTAAATTCCTGTAGTAATAACAGCCATCTGGTAACTCTGCCATTAGTGATTGGTTTATTCATTAAATATTTAATGGATGAATGGTCAGTATGTACAAAAACCTCATAACCAGTGATATAGTGTCGGAATTTATTTACAGCATGTATGATTGCCAACATTTCTTTTTCAGTGACTGTGTAATTTAATTCTGCAGGTGTTAAATTTTTGCTGATAAAATAGATAGCATAATTGAAAGACTCTTCCTTTTGGCCTAAAGAAGCACCTACTGCAGTATCAGATGCATCTGAAAAGATGTGAAATGGTAGGCTCCAGTTAGGTCCTTTTAAGACTGGTGTGGTTGATAGTTTTTCTTTGAGTGTTTCAAAAGCTTTCTGACAATCTTCATTCTAGTTGAAAGGTGTATCTTTTGCTAGAAGTTTAAACAGAGGTAGAGCTATTTTGCTAAAATGTTGAATAAACCTTCTATAATAGCTTGCATACCCAAGAAAACTTCTTACCTCTTTTTGAGTCTTCGGAATTGGCAAATTGACAATGATCTGAATTTTTGTTGGATCAACTTTAATGCCTTGAGAAGAAATATAGTGACCCAATACTATCCCTTCATCTAGCATCATAAAACACTTTTCATTGCTCAAAGACAGATTAGCTTCAATACATCTCTTTAAAACCTTTTCAAGATTTTCTAATGAATGCTCAAATGAATTACCATAAACCGAAAAATCATCCATATAAACTTCAACACATTCATGAACTAAATCAGCAAAAATAGCTAAAACAACTCTTTGAAATGTAGCTGGAGCGTTACAAAGTCCAAATGGTAAAACATTATAGGCATAAGTGCCCCAGGGACAAGTAAAAGTGGTCTTATCCTGGTCCTCTAAGGCTATCCTGATCTGGTTATAGCCACTGAAACCATCAAGAAAAGAGAATGATGATTTCCCAGCTAATGTGTCTAGCACTTGGTCGATGAATGGTAGTGGAAAATAATCTTTGAGGGTTGCTTTGTTCAATTGTCTATAATCAACACAAATCCTCCACTTGCCATTTTTCTTGGGCACTACTACCAATGGTGATACCCACTGACTGTCAGAGATAGGATATATAAAATTAACTTTCAATAGTTTTTGCAATTCCTCTCTAACAATATCTTGAAGAATGGGATTCATTCTTCTCTGTGGTTGCCTCACTGGTTTTATGTTATTATCTGTGTAAATATGGTGAGTGCATGTTTCAGGGTGGATTCTGTGCATATCGGTGTAGTCCCAAGCAAATTCTTTCTGATATTTTCTCAATAATTGAATCAATTTTTCTTCCTGAGATAAGTCTAGGTGAGTGCTAATATTCAATGTTTTTCCCGGACTAATCTCTATAGTCTTACTCTGAGTGTTTGTGATAGATTGAATGGGAAAAATGTTTTCAAATGATGATTGCAAAGAATGGAGTGTGCATATTTCTTGAAAATTTTGTGCTAAAAATTCATCTGCAGCATGGTATTGTTCATTTCTTATTTCTTCAGACATTTCAGGTTCAGAAAGGAACAATTCTATCAAATCATTATTATTATCTTCATGAAAATCATAGATCTGATTGATGCTAAAAACAGATTGAACTTCTTCCTTATCATTGTATTTATCATCAAGCCATAAGTTGTTTGCTACTGCTGGTGTTTGTGCTGATGGGTAAAGAGTGAGTTGCTTCCTTTCAGTTCCTCGTGAAATGATCATATTACCTGATCGACACCCTATGAATGCATCAACAGTTGCTAACCATGGTCTACCAAGAATGATAGGGTGACCTCCTAAATTAGATTTTGGTTGAAGAACTAAAAAGTCCACTGGATACTCCCAAGAGTCCGGTGAAACAATTATATCCTCCAAAATTCCTTCAGGAATCACTTTAGACCTATCAGCTAGTTCTAAGACAATTGGTGTGTATTGCAAGTTTCTCAGTTGGAGTGTTTTCATTGTGTCAAGAGTCATCACATTTATTGCTGCCCCTAAGTCAATTAAAGTATTTGGAATAGATATGTTGTTGATGATTGTAGTGACTCTGGGAATGCCAGGATCAACATACTTTTCCATTGAAATGGTGTTTGATATAAGGCCAGCTAGGTGTCCAATAACGTGAATTGTTTGTGGATCAAGTCTCTTTCTTGTAGGCTTCTTGAGGCATAACTCTTTAATTGCTTTAGTATATATAGGAATGTCTTTTATGGCTTGGAGTAGTGGAATTTTTATATAGACATTCTTCAGCTCATCTAAAGCATCAAACTGTGGTAAAGATATGGGAAGTTTTGGTTGGATCAATCTTTCCGGAAAAGGTGGTGGCTGCAATGATTGGATTTGTTTATTTTTGATGTCTTCATTTTGTTTCTTTTGATTTGGTGTTTCATTTTCATTGTTTTTGTTTTCCTCTTGTTTCTCAGCTATGGGAAGTTCTTTTTGAAGTACCTTACCAGACCTCAACTCAATATTTTGTAAAGGTAATGTGGGATATGATGGTCCCTCATCTACACTGTAAGCTGGTCTTTCTGCTCTATTATTTGGATTTGGTACAAGTTGAGCAGGAATCTGAGTGGGTCTAGGAGGTTGGTTAGATGGAAGTTGTAATTGGGGTGGATTTATTGGTGGAGGAGCAGGCAATGTTTGTTGAATGTTTTGGGGTGGATGAACAACTTGCTGCTGAGGATATTGCTGATATGTTTGAGGATACTGCTGATATGGCTGATTATACTATTGATATGGTTGAGGATATGATGAGTATGGTTGAGGATATGATGGGTATTGCTGAAATGGTTTCCATTGTTGTTGTGAGTAATTTTGGTGTTGCCATGGCATGGGTACATTCCAAGAATTCTGAACATACATTTGATCTTGTGCAGGAAATTGCAAATTTTGATTTGGAAACATACCTGGAGGTGGAGGTCTTGGCTGCCATGGTCTCTTGGCACCCATGAAATACACACTTTCCAAATCTGCATTGGCTTCCAAGTTACAATTCTGCAAAATCTTTATTTTAGAACAATGAAATATATCATGATTTTCAGTACAAAAGGCACACACTTGAATGTTTTCTAAAGGACAATCTTTCAAAGCATGTTTCTTCTGGCATTTTGGACAAAAGACAGCCATTAATTGATCTTCTTCTTCTTGTATTTTCTTTGCTTTCATAGTGTCAATTTGATTTCCTAAGGTGCTCAATAGGTCTGTTTTGAATTCTTCTAATAGATTTCCTATTTCAGCCCTTGTGACACTAGCTGAAGCAGATTTTGTGGCTTTGGATGATATAGCTCTTTTTCCATTTCTAGCTTTGCTCCTAGAATACTTTTCACATAAGTCAGCAATTTCATCAAAAGGTAAGGTGGAAATATCACCTTTGCCCATCAAATTAAGATCATCTAAGTATTCCTCTCGAATGCCCTTCAAAAATATTGTTCGAATCAGATCAAGAGACATGGTTCTATGTTTTTATTTTTGTAAATTGTAGACAAATCGTTCCAAATACTCCTCTAAACTTTCATCCTCTTGTTGATTCATTCTGAAGATATCATCTTTAGAATCTTTTGATCTACAATAAGGTTGATATTTCTTTAGGAATATTTTTCGCATGCCATCCCAATCGGTTATTGCATGTTCACCAAGTCCCATGAACCATCTTAATGTTGATGCCTTTAATGTTGCTGGGAAGAGTCTAAGCCTATGGGCATCATCTGTGTAACCATATGTTCGGCATACTATGTCAAATTCAAACAAGAATGAATCTGGATCTTCCGAAGCCATGCCATAGAAATTTGGTAACACAGATGGAGGTATGTTTTTCATTTTAATTTCCTCATCATGATTTTCTCCTGGTTCTTGAATAGGAAATTTAAAGGTTGAATCTTCCTCCTCCCTTTGATCTTGATCTTGCTTTCGTTTCTGTTCAATTTCTCGTTGTCTTATCCTTTCCTCCTGCTGTCTCTCATATTCTCTAAGTTGTTCAGGAGTGGGTCTTCTTGCTGATCCTCCTCCTTCCTCAGCCATTTTGATAGGTTCCTCTGTTGTTTTAAGTTCTTGTTCAGTGTCACTTGTTTCAAAGAGAAGTTGTTGTGTTGGTTTTTCTCCTAATTGAATTTGTTCAAAATCAATAGGTTCAAGGAGAGATTGTTGAGTTGTTTTGATGCCTTCTCTTGTTGTAGAGGATTCAGGAAGGTGTTTCTTCTTTGCTTCGTATGCCAATAGAATTTGTCTCTCTATAAGTGTAAGTCTTTGGCCTGATTTTTGTTTATCCTCTAGTTCTTGTACAGTGACTTTCCCAGCTAGTGTTGTGTGTTCAATTCTTTCTAAAGGATCTGCTCCTAGTGGTGGGTTAGTTCTTGGATGGGGGGTTTTTACGAATCTGCCTTTATCATCTCTAGGCCTAGACATATGTAAACATGACTTCTAAAATTAAAATTAAATCTATGTTTTTGTTTGTTTTGAGTTTTTTTTAGAACTCCTCTAGTTGCACCTCCCCGATAACGGCGCCAAAATGTAAAGACCAATCTAGGATTCTAGATTAGACTCAATTTAATGTCGACCAAGGTAGGTAGTCTTAGAGGCACATCTAATATTTTTAGACCTAAAAGGTTATGTTCTATATGTTTAAATAAATGTCTAATTGTGACAGGCTCCAGTACTCATTTACAAGAGGCTAAAATATGTTTCCTTTTCACAATTTAAACACTTATATTATCAATTTTAATCTACTGATCTTAAAAAAATAGAGTGTTACTAATCTGAGCTTTTCAATCCTCTTACGAGGATATGTTTCACAAAAACTCCTTTAAGATAACACATTAAACATTCTAGAAATCAAATTCATAAAAACAAACAGAATTCATAGAGATATTTTGAAATCCAATGCTCGATTATACCTCTTACAAGGACTGATTCAATAATTCTGCAATTGAATTTTCAAGCTAATACTATGAATCATAAAATAACAATAATTTCAAGAACTTCTAATTAAATGAATGAACTCACAAGCAATGAAATGAAATACGCTGCTCAGATCTGAATACTAATTTCTATGAAACATAAACATAAAAGAAAGTGTACCAATATTTACGTAGGGCCCTTCCACGCTCTGATGGCACACTTTGATAACTTCAAATGATAAACCTTTAACTCGTAAACACTGTGATTGGTGAAATTCTGCTTTTCATTAAGTTCTGGAAATGATTACATTCAAAACAGAGTGCTGGAATACACTTCACAGTCTTGAGTCTGATTTCTTCAACGTTCTCCCTAGCTAAACTTTCTAATCAAAATCCTCCTATTTATTAAAATTTACAACTAGAAGGCTATATTCGTTCCTTCTTCATCTTAACTAATTCCAACATAGTTCGAATTAGCTTTAGAATTCCTAATTTCAAGCAAAAGATCAAGTACATCATTATAGCTTCTGATTTTTCTGCTGAAGAGGCTGAGTTTGACCGACTTTGACCGTATATCCTGGAACTCCAAATTCGATGGCAAATAGATTTTCTACCATATTTGTACATCCTAGATCACGTTCATGCCTCACATTTAGAATTTCACCTTACATGCTACATGTCTAGCATATCGGCGATTACGGAAATTTGTTACATCCCGTAATTTTGTTGAAAAATTCAAATTTTTAACATAAAAACTCATAAATTAAATTTAATGCAAAATAACAATTATAATGCTTCATTTATCAATTTCAATGGACTTACGGGAAGTTTATGGAGGAAAATGATAGATAAATGATGGAGTTTTAGAAGAAGGGACCATGGCATTGGCAATAAAATAGTACCAACAATGAAAGTGTATTGTGTCCTTATTTGGACAAGTTTTTTATTATATTCATTGATGATATATTAATATATTCTAAGAATGAGGAAGAACACGTTGAACACTTGGAAATAGTATTGAGATTGCTAAGAGAACATTAATTGTATGCCAAGATTAGAAAATGAATTTTATTTCATACAACGGTACATTACTTGGGGCATGTTGTTTCTAAAGAAGGTATAACAATGGATCCATAAAATATAAGGGCTATCATGGAATGGGTAGATCCTAAGAATGTAGATGAGTTAAGGTAATTTATGGGGTTACCAGGTTATTAAAGGAGGTTCATTAGGAACTTCTCATGGATTTCATATCCTATCACATCATTATAGTGAAAATGGAAGAAATTTGAATGTACAGAGGAATGTGCAATGATTTTTGAGAAATTTAAGTAGTTATTGACAAATGTTAAAGTTTTATAGGTTGCAGATCCAAATAAAGAGTTTGTAGTGTGCACATGCTTGTAAAAGAGGGAACGATGGAGTCACTTACGCGGGAGGACAAGTGGTATGTTACAAATGAGAGAAGCTGAATGAGCAGGTAGAACTATGTGACACATGATCTTGATTTGGAAATGATCATCCATGCTTTGAAGGTGTGGAGACATTATATTATTGGAAGGAATTTCATATTCATGAGTGATCACAGTGGATTGAGATATTTATTTGATCAAACGAATATGAATTCTAGGTAAGCTAGATAGTTAGCGACGATTAGTGAGTTTGACTTCGATATCAGGTACATTAAAGGGAAGGAAAATAGGGTTAAAGATGCTCTTAGAAGAAGAATGCAGGTGAACCACATAGCATCTATGAGTTCTTATGGGACATATTTGTAGGATCATATATTATGGGCAAGACAATATGATGATAGGTATATGGAGATTAGGCATAACTTACAATAGCAGGATATAGGTGATCAAGATGTGGACTATTGTCTTACAACATATTGTTTTATTAGGTTTAGGAACAAGATTTATGTGTTGGACAACAGTGATTCAAGAAGATTATCTTGAGGGAATTTCATGTTAAGTCATATTCATGTCATCTGGGATATTAGAAGACATTGAAAACAGTGAAGAAGTTCTACTACTGGTTGAATCTAAAGTAGGAAGTGAAAGAGTTTGTGGCTAGATGTTTGGATCATCAATAGGTAAAAGAAAATTTTAAGCATCCAGGTGGTTTACTATAGTCGATTTTGCTTCCAGAGTGGAAATGGGAGTTCATTGCTATGGATTTCATCACAGGTTTTCCGAGGACATCTAGACAACATGATTCTATTATGGTTGTGGTTGGGAGGTTGAAAAAGTTATCACACTTAATTCCAGATAAGTCTATGTATTCAGCTAGTGAAATAGCACAAGTTTTCATCATAGATATAGTGAAATTGCATGGTGTTCTGAAGAATATTATGTCATACAAAGATGTTAAGTTCACTTCTAGGTTCTGGAAATATTTATTTGTAGGTTTGGGTACAAATTTGTCCTTCAAAACAAATTATCATCCACAGAGAGATGTTGAGATTCA